>JAKSZP010010731.1:0-135958 GCA_022478985.1 Massospora cicadina | reverse complement strand
CACGTTTCGAAGTTATAGGTCAAGGCTGAAGTTGTATAAGTGTGGGCTAAGGGGGTCCCCTTGTCGTAAGCCCCTTTGAGGGCAGACTACTTCCGTTAGGAAGCCAAAGCTACGAACTGCCATTGTTGCAAATTCCATGAGCAGCATTACCCAGTTGATGAAGCGAGGGAGTAAGCGGAACCAATGGAGGCAGGCCCTGAGGTATTTCCAGTTTACTTCATCATAGGCCCTCTGTTTTTCCAAGAATACCAGTGCCCCAGAGGTTGTGGACTGGCATGCATTAGCCACAGAGTGTACGTTGTCCAAATCGACCTTCTGGGTATGAAACCGAATTGTTCTGGGGAGATGGTGGCAGATGCTACAATCCCTAAATGGTTAGCCATGATTTTAGTTAAAATTTTTGTATCTGTGTTAGTTAAAGAAATGGGGCGCCAGTTGGCTAAGTATAGCTTGTACCCTTTCTTGGAGAGTGTGACAGTGAAAGACTCTTGTCCTCCTGGTAGGAGGCAAGTTTCCAGAAGGCTCTGGTTAAAGGAGGCAAGCAGCAGTAGGGATATATATTTGAAGTACTTTTTATAGAATTCATATGAAATGCCATCTGGGCCTGGGCATTTCTGATTTGGTGCACCGCGGATGGCTGTCCATAGTTCATTTGGAGTAATCAAATCCATTAATTCCGGGTATCAGGAAATGGTGCAGATGTGGGTTTGGTCAAAAAATTTCACCACTTCGGCTGGCTAAATTGGATTGGATCAGTATAACTCAGAGTAATACTTTTGTATTTCAATTGCCACTTCAGCTGGTGTATCTGCGACGGAATCATCTGATCTCTGCACTTGTGTGCAGGACACGCTCTGGCGTGGTGTGAAGAATTTTTTAAAAAAATATGTGGTGCATTTGTCGCCCTCTGTAATGCGTTTGGCCCTGTACTGAACACAAACCTGATGTTTGTGTTGCCTTTTGAGCGCGTTGAGGAGGGTGGCTGCCTCCACCCCTTCCAGCCCCATGCAGGGCTGTAGCCTGTGGCTGGGATGTTGGACTCCAGGTGTGCCAACTCTGCCAGAGCGCGCAAAATGACGGCTGATGTGGCTCGTGAGTGCCAGGAGGAGAGGCGGTGAGAGTGATAGATGGTATCCTTTTTGAAGGCTGACCATGTGGAAATTGGGTCCGCGCAAAACGGTGGAACAAACTTTTTTGCCAAAGTTGCTGATTCCACCCAAGTGGAAAATCCTGGCGATGCAAGTTTAAGAGGTCAGAGTTTGCACCAATGTGGGGCCTTAGCCACTGTGACAGGTAAGTGGTAGGTTATTGAGACCAGCCGGTGGTTGGAGAATTCAATTTTTGTTGTTTGGAAGTGGGAAATGTGAGATTGAAATTTCGTTGGTGTGAGGATAAGGTCAATACAGGTCATGGACCTTAATTGGCCGTTGTGGATGTGGGAGCGCATCATGTTTTTGAGCAGCGGTGCTTGCCATGGCAGCGCATTTATCAACCCAAGGGTGGCCTTTAGAACGCGAAGTTCTATGTGACCCTGGGGGCGTGGGAGGAGAAAGGCCAACGGTACATAGGTGTGTTTAGCCAACAGTTCATGTTGCTGACTATGAAAAGGTCTGAGGGGTAACAGGAGGTATTTGACCAACGAAAAAAATTCCTGACACTCTCGTGAACAGGTTGGGGCATAGATGTTGTTGATAGCATGTGCCACGTTGGCCCATGAGAAAGTGACAACAAGGACTCAGCCATTGAGGAAGGATTCCGATGATAAAAATTTAAAAAAATTGTTTTTCTGAACTAGCACCCCACAGTGCTCTGACCAAAAGGATAGGGAAGGGAGGAGCATGGTTTTCAAGCATCCTCGGAACCTCATGGACAGTGGGACTCCTGGATGGCCAGGATATCCACGGGTAATTTTTTTTGTAAAAAACTCAGTGTCCTAGCCTGGAACGGCGAGGCCGTGAGTCTGGCGATATTCAACGTCCCTAAAGTAAAGGTTTCCCCCATCGCACCTTAGGTGTGAGGGGGTGGGCACCTGGGCCCACTAGCCTCCTCTAGATCCCCATGGGCCTTCATGGCAGCGCAAGTGTTTGCAGCAACGCTATTGGTGGTTGTTAATTTTAGCAGAAAGGTTCGCGTTGGCTTTTGCCTTCACTTTTTGTTTCCCAGACGTTGAGCAAATTTTTTGCAGTGCGGATGAGTTCAGTGCACCAACGTTTAGGTCAAAAAACTTTCAGGTAGGTTGGAAACCAAGTCAGTTTCAATCGGAGCTTGGTTGTAAAGGTTGGGTGAGATCGAGTCACCCATCAGATCTTCAGATTGGTTGGCCCAATTGGCATGGGCTTCCCAATCTGATTGGTTGTTGGATTCCCGAGTTGCTTCTGCCACAAAGGTTTTGATGTCCTCCTGGTGTTGGGAGTGTGGGATAGCAGAGGTGACTTTGGCCGCTTCCTTGACTGCAGCCCTGCGGGCCTGTTTGGCCTTCTTCCACTCTTGAGGGGAGATAGGTTTTACCAGCAGTTAGCAGCCTTGTGCTCCCCACGGGAAAGCCTTTTTGGTGCTTGTGGTTGGTTCTTAGTGCGCCTCTCTGCTGGCCATGGCCGCCGAGGGGTGCTCTTGGAATGTGATGCCCTCCTTGGTGCGGCATGCATGTGCCTTATGGCTGAACGCATCACAGTGGGTGCAGATGGGGGGTGCGCTGTCCACGGTTACCCAGAAAGGGTGGGTGGTATGCCCTTCAATATTGATATATGTGAAGTGTGGGATCTGGGTTAGGTCCTTTGATCTCCTCAGTTGGGGTCATAACTGCGATGGCTTTGCTGGTGCACAGATGTGGTATCAGCATAAAGCGTTGCATCTCAAAAGATTGTATCTCGCCATATGTGGTGAGACCATCTTTCAGGTGCTGCTCCAAAATGGCACGTTTGACCATAGTAGTCAAAAAGTCAAACGTGAGGAAAATTTGGTTGGATTTTTTCCATCTGGTGCATTTGGTTTCAATGACCCGTTGCCCTTCTAGGGGTGGTCAATTCATACGCGCACTGCAGCAGCTTTGTCTGCTGCCTCCTTGTTTTTGAAACTGAGGTCCAGCCAACTGGGTGACATGGAGTGAGGTGCAATGTACACCGCGGTTGGGAAAAAAGTGTGCACATCCCCAAAAAATTTTTCCCATAAAGCTGTTTGTTGGATGTCCAGAAACACATGGACTCCGTATTCCTCCAACAAGAGTGGTTGGGAGTGCGGCGTGTTGATGTACTGGTTGCATTGCACTTGCCAAGTGAGGATCTATGGGGAAATAGTGACCACCAGTTTTTTATTGTTTTCTATTCCGCTGGTTTCTCTGGGGCGTTTTTGAATGTTTGAGGCTGCAGGCCTACTACCTGCTCCTCTTACCTTACTTGCCCAACTGCTCTCTGACATGGGCGCAGACTAATCTCCTCTGTGAGATTATCAAAATAAATTCAGACTTGAATTGAATAAGTTGCAAAAGTGATTGCAACGAGAGAGAAAAACTCCCCCTATTAATATTAATATTAATATTATTAATATTAATATTATTTTCTTTTGGGGTTATATTGTCAAATGCAACATATTAAAAACCCTTTATTGATACTATAATAAATTTAAGTAGTTGTTTTAAACCTTGTGTTAGTAGATGACTCCAATTAACCATTTAACCGCACTTACCATAGGATGGATACTCTAGCTGACGGGACCTAAGAGGTGACAGGCACCCTTTTTTAAATAAAAATATACTTTTCATGCAGCTTAGTCAGCTTCAAGTATTGACTGATGGGCTTTTTGGTCATATCACCATCAAGATTAAAAATGGAAGCCTTACAGCTGGCCCTTAAATAAAAAGTGGGATTCTTTGCAAAAAACTTTGATTTGTGCTGTGAACATAATGTTATGCCATATTAGTACTGGTTTTCTCATACCAATTCAACTCCATCTTATTAGAGACTGAAAGGCGAAAGGTGATGTCATCAATGAAGAGATCAACCATCTGGCGCATCAGGGGATGTTAGTGTCCTCCAAGAGTACTTAGGCTTTATTGTGTTATTTATTAAAAAAGGAAGGTTATAATCGCATGGTTATCATTTATAGGAAGCACAACAATATTCTCAAGAAGTACTCCTATCTGTTGCTTACATCAATGATACACTAGACCACTTGGGCTGCGCAATACTTTTTAGCCATGGTATTTATTTCATGCTTTTGGCAGACTGAGCTACCTAAAAGGAGCAGGAGGAATGCGCTATGATTACTGCCAGAGAATCTACAAACCCACTAGGATGCCGCAAGGGTTGTGTAATGCCCCATGATCTTACAGCGGGATAAGGATAGTATATTAGGCAATTTAAAAATCTACTGCATTTAGTTTACTTGGATAATGTAAACTTTTCCTAGAACTTTTTATAAAAATTTGCATCATTTGATTGAAGTTTCCGCTGCTTTACTAGGTCTGATCTTAAGATCAAGCCACATAAGTGCAACTTCCTTTAAAAGCAATTGGAAAACTTAGTAGTTGACATTGATAAACAAGGCATACAACCCAACTGGCAAGGATGAGGCTATCAAAGGGATGATGAGGTCAAGTAGCAAGTGCAACACTCAAGTTTTTTTTGGTATGATTGACTATTACCGCTAATTTATAAAATTTTTCAATAAAATTGATATGTTTTTTATTAAAAAATAGAATATTTTTTAGGTGGACTGGGAACTTTTATTTGCCTTTAGACTTAGTCTTTGCCTCACCTGATTGCCACTACTAAAGTACCCAGATTTTGATAAAACATTTATTATTCAATAAACGCTTATCTCTCTGCCGTAGGGGCGGTATAATTTCAATTTGATCCTTAAAGTATTGACACCCAATGGCTTACTGCAGCCAGACGTTGGATGTTCTTGAAAAAGTTATATGGTACTGAGAAGGAGTTCCTGGAGGTCATCTATGAATGTAAAAAATTATGGGTAACTATTCATAGAGCGTATTTACAGTAGTAACTGTTCATGCCTCACTTTGCTGGTTTCAGGATTTAAAGGAGCTGGAAGAGTGACTGGCTTGATGGTCTTTTAAAATTACAATCCTACAACATCAAAATTTAAACCTTTCTGGCGTATAACATCATACGCTGATGGGTCATTTCATCTGCCCACCGTACCCTTAGTGGCCAATGTGGCTAATTATTTATTTGATAAAATGCTAACCCAAAATATGACAATGAACTGGCAGAAGTTCAGCACTCCCTAGAGAGTTTGAGGAAAAACACTTCTTTCAAAAATAAAAAGTTTTTATAAAGTTATCAATGAGAAGCAATATTAGATAATTAACCAATGGATTGAACTGATGTTATTAAGAGGTCACAAGGTGATGGTGCATGGGCGTTTTAAGAAGAAACTCAAGCTGTTGAAACAACACTACACTTGGGAATCAATGTATTTTATAAATCATGAGACCTCAGCTAAGTGTAAGGAATGACAAGCTGATGCCTCTTACCACAGAGTCAACTCCTATCACTTGATTAAAAAACTCGCCTGACATATGGCATCTTTTGACGTTGTTGGCCCTTTGTCCAATAGTATGGGCCAATTTGAATATCATTGTGACCATTGATCACCTCACTAAGTGGGTTAATTTAAAGCGTTTAAGGGACTTATGGACATGACCACGGCTAAGTTTATTTTGGCGAATACTCTATTAGCATGGATGCCTGCAGTTCTATAACAGACAATGGAATTAACTTTATGACCCAAATTATTTTCTAAGCTCAATGACTTTTTGGGTACACAAGGGGTGTTGTCTACACCTTATCACCCTGAGACCAACCGCACCATGAAATGAGTAAATGGTACTCTCGCTGGTATTAAAATTTAAAAGTGGGTTACATCCATGGCATCCAGCTGGAACCTTTTCCTGACTTCCGCCATTTTGCCTATAATATCTCTTTTCGCTCGACCATGAGGCACTCCCTGTTCACCTTACTTTATGGGAATCAACCTGAGCTTCCCTAATCTTATATTACTGTTATGTCAATCAAGAGAATATGAGTCCCAGGAAGTACCTTAAGAAGCTGACACAGACTTGATATGCCTTCAGAGAAGAGTCTATTCTAAAGCGCTGGCTAAGAAAGTAAGGTCTTGAGAACATGCTAATAAAGACTGGCGTCCTTTACCCAACTTTACAGTAGAAGATTTGATTTTATATTACATTAACCATGGTTCAGTTAGACTAGCATACTGGAGCACATATAAAAAAAAAATTCTGAGATCATTGAGAAGAAATACAAGGTTGCCTAAACTCTGAAAGATTCTGCTAAAAGTCATCTTATTAACTGGGTTCATGTTAACTTTCTGAAGAAGTATAACAGCTTTCTGGCCTAATAGCCACAAATTGCGAATAATCTAGTTGATCACACATATCTTTGTTCCATAATATTAGGTCAAGTAGAGGGATATTCAATTGGTTTGAATAACCATATGTTTATAGATTCTTACTAAATTTTATTCTTTAACTAGAGGATTGGATAGCATAGCGGAGTGGTTCCTGCTCCACTCTGGGTAGGGTTTTGATTAAAACATGTTTGAAACCAACACAGGATAAAAAACTTAGCGTGGTATTTTTTTCCAAGGTTGACCCGCCTCATTTAATTTTTATTTTTTAGCTAATATTTAGATACAGTGTATAATCATTTATTATGATTTATCTCGCCTTAAGGCCCACACTTTTTTTATAGAGGCCAAAGCTATACTAAATTACGTTTGGTAGTTCTGACGTGGTGCTTTTGTTCCTTAGTATTCATGATGGCATATTTATTCCCTAATTCCTAACTGTATAAGTTTTTGTATCATATTAGTAGATCACTATAGCCATGGACAAGGTTTTCATATCTTCTATAATATTTAATTTAATCTAATATCATTCCTTGCCTTGAGCCAGCATTATTTTTTAGTATGGTCCTCTTTTTATAATGGCCATCCACCAGTGTCTCAATTGCAGTTGGCATAATGCTACTATGTAATCGCACTAACCTGGGCATTTACTTTCCTGGCATAATTTTTGTATCACGCCTCTATTTTCCCATTCTCAAGTGGTCATAAGTAGCAAAAATTTCACCAATTTGAACTTAGGATGCGATAATAGATATCTGAGTGGGATAGTCATCCTAAGGTGAAATTTTTCTAGAGTTGCTGAACCAAGCCTAGAAAAAAGATTACTTTAGGAATCCTTTGAGCCATTGGCAGTACTATATAGTACAATGTGCTCCATTATTAAATCAATAGAAGCACTTTTTATGATAATAATATTTTCATGAAGTTTTTATTAAGTTTACTGTCATCAAACAGTACTTTGTATCTATGTTTATAACCTGTGCACATTAAAATAAGAAACCCCTAACTGATTTTAACAAGAAACCCCCATGAAAGGTGAACCTGGGGTTACTCAAAATTAAAGCTTGCATAACGTTAAGATCAATGTAATTCCCTGTGGCTCTGGTGTCCACTATTGTAGTTAGTGTTAACTTGTGCTTTCCAATGAAATATGATAAGGAAAAAGAAATATATACGGTAAAATTAGCAACTCATTGAGGGAACATAAGGTAGGAATGTATTCCTTAATTTTTGAGATCTTATAACTTAGTGTATCTGTTAATGAACTTGTTTGCATCGCCACTGCCCAAGAAAAAGATAAAGAATCTGATTCAAGATCTTCAGGATCTGATAAGGGTTTCACACTTTAAAGACCTTATAAATTGGGTCTATATGACGCTGTTCTCCCACTTGATTAACCAATGTGTGATGTGGTAGGATTTGATGGCTGGATCTTCAGGATATACAGGAATTGTAACCATTTCTAAGGGTTTTTTAATGTATTTTCACATTGGGAAAATTTGCTTAGAATGAGACTGTCCTAAATGAACTATAATGGCTACTTAATCCACCTGAAAGGGTGAAAAGTAGGCCTCTGAGTGGTACCTTAGTTCTGTATTGTGAGTGACTGACAATAATCTTATACACTATTTACTTATCTTCATCTGCATAGGCCAATGGTGCAATAGCCAATAACGCGCGGTTTTCATACCATCCTCCAAACAATATACTACTTTTCCGCTGCTTCTTCATTGTTGTCAAATTCTAACACATAAATGTGACCTAATTAAAAAAACTACGTGAATATTCAACCCCTAAAATCTTGTAGCCAAGCGATATAGACAAAAGGATTGTGGGTTGTGCTGCACAAGTTAGTAAAACATCTTCTATAATTTAAAAAAGAGTATTTCTCTGCCAATAGGTGAGGTGCGCTTCTAAGAGAGAAAATAAACTATAGTTAGTTCTATATTGGTTTAAAGTCTTGAGAACTTGAACAACAAAATCATTGCTGTACTTATAGGTTGGGTAATATTTCAGGAACTGAGCGTGTCAAGATAGACCTGGCTTCTCTTTTGGGTATTATATAACCCACAATGTTATTCATGTTCCATATGGCACCGCTGGTCTTATGAGGTTGGGAAAAAAGGCACTGGAGAGTTTATATGAAATGGTTTGGTCAAGTGAACTGGTTCCCATTAGATTTCAAATTTACTAAAAATTAACAAAATGGGGCTCATATGAATAGAGTTTTTATTTAAAACTAGGAAATTACAATTACCCTGACAATTAAAAAGTGAAGGATGTTGGCTCTTATAATAGAAGGGAAAATTCGCGAGGTCATGGGGCTCCAATTCTTAGGATCACTCTTACACTAAGCCTGAGAAATTTTTATTATTTAAGCAAGCTGTTCAAGAGACGGATATTACCAAAAGAAAGAAGGTAAACATTGACATGAAACAAGAGCAGGGTCAACTACGTCATGGAAAGTTTTTCCACCTCCATATTTGGACTTAGATTTTTTTCTGGTTATATCATGGGTAAGGTTTTCATGTTATTAGACCTACTAACTGCCAATAGCTTCCTTTTGCTGGCACCCCAGTTGATCTGCAAAGGGCGGGAATCAAACCTGCAAACTTCAGGTTGGTAGCCATACGCCCTACCAACTCGCCTTCCACCCCTGCCTGAGCAATTTTTTCATAAATGATCATCAACTTAAATTTATAAGTTAATTGCAGTACAACTTAACAACTCAGAATGGTGTGAAAATATTTTACTGTCTGGATTTTTTTTAACGTTTTGAAATAGACAGTTTTGTTGTATATTATTTCTTCTAGGATATTCATAATGTCAAATATTTTCCAATTTGTTAAAGCATCTCTGCGTCCTATTTTAATTAAGGTTAAATCCTTGTGTGGCGCATATATTGCAGATATTTCTGAATCTGTGGTAGAAATGCTGGCTTCTTTTAAAATTTATTTATAAGTACAAAAATAATTATAGCTTTGGGACTAGGGAGTGAAATTGGGGTTGGAGGGACGATAAGTGGGCTGCCACTTCACAATTCATCCATGGTATACCCAGATCAGATAAAAGGGTAAGTGGTAATATCTTTATTTCGATCCCTTCTTGTTCCAGAGGGGTGTAAGGACTTATCCAACTTAATACCTGGTGCCTGGGACCTTACAATATACTTTCTTTGAGACATCCTAAGAACAGTTCAGCCGCCCAATAATCTCCCATCCTTTTATATAGGCCAGTGTCCTCACAAGTGAGAGCACTGGCCAATTTTGTTTTCCTTTATTTCTAATTTTTTGAAAATTTTCTATTATAACATTTCTAGTTTCCATTTTTTTTTAATTCATATACTTGCATAATAGTGCGCATCATGACTAACATGTACCCACAAATGTGGTTGACCCCTTGTTGAATAGAGAACTTTGGAGCCATATTAATTCTAGTTAACTAGTGCTTCAGGTGGTTCCACAAGAACTGTGAAGTTCTCACTAATGCCATCTTGGGATCACCTAGTATTAACAGTTGAGGTTATCCAAAGTATGCCTGTATTTCATGCAGTGCAGATTTTTGAAAGTCAGGTATATCTAGAATTGGTATCTCACAATATTGATCAAAGTGATGTGGTAAGAACTATTTTAAATATATAAGCTTTTTAAGTGTATACACTCTGTTTCTGGATACAATAGTGACCTGTAGCATCCCACTTGTATTAAATAATGTTGTAACAAATATAGCAAAAGTTAACAAATAAAAATTTAATTTGAGCTCATGATTTTTGTAGCGTAAAACTTATATGCTTGCCGTCAAAATATATGTGGAATTGCATTTTCCCAGGAGATGATCCTTAAACCTGTATAATTCAAAAAAAACTTTAAGTATAATGACTTGTGATATAATTTTATAAAATACACAGCTTACTTTGATGCAATCAAAGAGTCATAATACTCAGCATCCTGATGAGCTCAATTTTTTGTGATATAAAAATGTCTTTAAGCTTCAAATTTTGTGATATAGTCTTATATATCCTAGGCAAATATCATTTGATTTTATTTAGCTCTGCTGTTTAAAAATGTGTTTACCATTACATTGTACAAGGCAAAATTTTATTAAGATATAAATCATCTCATAAAGTCTTTGTTAAATTTGTTATTACCTTATAGACTACGTGTATTTTTATATATAATTGCTCACTTTTAATAATTATAAATATAGTTTAGTTAAGCCTTTTCAGCTCAATAGCACTTTCAAGAAAATTTTCTAAAAAAAGGTTAGCCTTACCACCGCCATCTGGTCACATCCTTTTTTCCTATTGATGTCCTCAGATCCGCCTCCTGCTGCTCCATCGCCTAGTGTTTTCTGCCCTGCAGGCAAACGCGTTCACACAGGTTCAAATAGCCCACCAAACTTACTGGCCGTTTTGTCCCCCACAGGACTTACCGCTCCACCTTTCACGAATCCACCCTTCTTTCCCCCATCCTCTCTCCCTCCCTTGTTCCACGATCTGATATTGCCTACATGTTGACTACAGGCATTTATTCCAGTATGCCATCAAGGCAATTATTGAACTTGCCACCACTGTATTTGCACTGGCTGGCTTTATCAATTTCCGCCCATTTAGGGTCTATTTTGACATTAACTTCCAGATGGAGGAGGAAGCTGTAGCAGCGGCTTCTACTCACCTTAAATACAAAAACACTCCCATACCTACTACCTGAACTTGCCTCCCATCAGACACCACAATGGTGGTGTCCTTTCCATCCTCCCTTACCACCTCCCAACCCAACTTTTATATAAATAATTGATGATGGGGCTTCTGGCTTTTGAGACTCAGCCCAACCTCGTCTTCACTGCTCCCTCTGGTGCAGAGCGCCTTGCTGCCCCTTGCACCACTGCCACCATAATCTCACACCATCCTGCCATGGCCCAACAAATCCCCCATGCTCATATCGCATCAGCACCTGAGCACTGTTTTTGGGCTTGTTTGGATAATGGTCGCCAGATTTGTCACCTCTGTTTCAGACTTGACCATTCCAAAAATCCTGCCCCCAAGCCACTTCCTCTTATGTGGCTTCTATGCCCTATTCAGCAGATTCCAAATGTGGCGTTTTGTTGCCCCCTCCCACTCAACGCTCTCTTTTGATGTGCCAGAGTAGTAAATTGGCCCCACCAAATCAACCGTCCACATTAACTCACCCAATTTCAACCTCAACAATCATAGTCAGTTTTGGACCACCATTCACACCCAAGCATCCCATTTGAATACTACCCACCTGAAGTCTTTCATCCACTATTCTCCTGAACCAAAATGCATGGGACTTATTGGTGAAGGTTGACAAATCAGGTAAAGCTATCATAAATGAGGAATCTGGTGAGCTTCTTGACCAGTTCAATTATGGTGGGCTGAATTTTAAAATTCTGATTTTGACAAAATCCTATTTCCCAGATGATTTACTTCTAAACCCAATGCCACCCCTATAAAGTGACCACCAGCTCGCCTTAGCAGCAGTGGCCTCACCCCATTGCCCAAACCTCTGCAAAACAGTGGCCCATTCAGTTTCTCAATACCATGAAGGGCTGACCACACTCAACTTCCCCTCTGATTTCCCTAAAGCAGCATGAGGCGAAATCATAATTTGTTTAAAGATGCTGAAGCTGCCATTATACATGTGGAAAACTAGAAGATTTTGACCCATCTGCTAAAATCACCTGCCAAAGTATAACCAAAATTTTCCCAACCCCTGATGCCCGTATTCAAGCTGAACATCACCAAGCGGAGTTATTTGAATCTGTCTTCCAAGCCGATCTTAACAATATAACTCATCTTTCACTGACATCCAACCACACCACGCTGATGCCCCAACGCCCTGGCTCTCCGCTTTTATTTGTTTTTACAACTATAATGATTCTGTCTCGAAGAAAATGCCTGTAGAAGAGCTGCCCACACCCCATACCCTCTGCCATGGTGGGTTAGCAGTATTCCACTTTCCGCCTGGTTGGAGGTTTTGTTTTAGTTTTATTGTTCCATTTGCTTGAATGTTCATTTCTTTTGCTCATCAAGTTTCGGTAATGTTCATCCCCTGGTTGGTGTACCTCAACCAAATTTATTTTATTCAATTTATTTTAATTCAATATAATTTAATTTAATTTAATTTAATTTAATTTAATTTCAAATATAGCTTAGTTAATTTAATTCATCTTTTGTAAGACTATATATTTTAAGGGGTATGAATCACATATATCTTTCTCTACCTAGTTCCTCAGTCATCTATAGTTAATTAACTGATGAAACTCTTATAAATTTTATTTAAAAAAATTTCTCTATACTAGTAATTGTTATATATCCTGTTCTTCAGATGAGTTTGTCTCTAATGGCATTAAATTATATCGAAAACAATATAGTTGGATGATTTACTAAGGTAATATGAGCTTTTGTAATTGGTTTGACCAACCATCAGTTTATGTTTTTACTTAATTTTATACTTAACTAATACTTTAATAAAGGATATGATCCATTCATAGTAATTTTTTGGTGCGCAGCCTACGTTTTTATATGAAGTTGGTCAAGTATTAATTTATTATTAATCAAATTTTTAATCCTTTAAAATGAGTCTCACTTTCCCTTAGATTATAGACCACCAACACCATGGCATTAATCTTCTAATTGCCTCCTATTTTTCAGCATCAGTATGCTATTTTGCCCCGCATCAGCATAAAACTATTGGTAATAAGGTCCCTTATTCTTTACTAAGGCCAGCCGCCATTAATTTAATTACATCCAGCTAATTTTTTCACTAACTTGCTGTATTAATCTTATAACGAAAATTCCCAAGCCTTATTCACTTGCTTTGCTGGCCTAGTTTGGATATCGTGCCAGTAGATTACCAATCTTAAGTCTGCTTACTAATAAATAATGCACCGATGAGAACTCAGTAGAAAGGAATATCTAAGTGATATTGACATCTGTAAGGGCTCTTTTTTACTAAATAGATACTTTTAGTCTACTATTAAGTTGAGATACCGAGCCTCTGAGTGACTGGCAGGACCAGATACTATGGGATGCTCCTCTCTTTGATTAACAAAACCTATTTCTGATAATAGGGGGCTTGTTGTTGAATTTTTACCCAGTTGCTATATTAAACAGTATCTGAGGTTGTTTGTGTGGACCTGTATATCTGAAATATGTCCCTAAGCGCCAGTTTCAACATGAGTATTAATCTCATATTAAGTGTTAATTTATCATTTTTTTACTTTTCTTCAGAAAAGGCTGACCATGGGACAGACACTTCCAAAAACACCAGCTACCAACTACTAAACTTAAGAAAAATGAGAGGCACTCCAGAGGAGCAGAAGCTACCTCCTGTTGCCAGCAGGACTGCCAGGGAGAGAAGAGGGGTGACATGGGATACCTGGGCCAAAACTGAACCCAAGTGAAGGAAAGGGTCTGACAAAAGAAACCAGATGGGGAACCAGGATGATACCAACCAACGTTGGCAGGACGGCAGGTGACTAAACAAACAATCTTGAAAGTATCCACAAGATGGAAATGGAAGCAACGCACAGATTCATAGAGGGTAGGGGTTGTGCCAGAGAATGCATCAAGGACAATAGTGTGAATCATCCATAGCGCTATTGCAACAATTAAGGCGCGGAGCAAAGGGTGGATGAGGGAGGACATGGAAAAGACGAAGATGTTACTAAACATTCTGAAAGCCTGCTCAAGCTCCTGGCAAAAGAGGCGCATAACACTCTGACAGATCGCTTGTGATGGCGGGCAATCTTCCAAGTGATGGACCAATGATCCATATTGACCAGATACCATTCATGGAGTTTGATAGGCATTGGACCACTCAGTCATGTGGTACACTTTTCTCATGCATCTTCACACATAAGCGCGGGTTTGGGGTTGTAAAAGAGGATGGTGTGTGTACCGCCAAATGTCCTTCTGGGTCTCCAAAGAGTTTGGATGTTGAGCTTGTCAAGGTAGTCCACATGGGCAATGGGTTGGTGACGTTGGGCTACCAGATTGTTTAAAGCGACTTGCCCACGGAATTCTTGTTTGAAACAGGGAGTAGGGAGTCCCCTCTGGGAGGTGTGTCCACTGATACTTATTCTCCACTCAGCACTCCACATGGAGAGGAAAATATGTTTGAAGTGGGTCAGCGTCCCATGTTGGCCCGCGGCAGAGGGATGAGAGGCAAGATAGTTTTACAGAGAATGGGGGTGGGTAGGATTGTGAGGCCAAGGACGCAGAAAAATTTGGAGTGGGCCTCGCGTGACCAGTGGTGGTCTAGGGGTGTGGGGTTAGTGACCGTAGCAACCCAGGTGCCAATTATTTTGGCGACATGGGCCTCAAAGTTGATCAGGGCCATACCACCACTATGGCATGGCCAAAGATGACATCCAGGCGCACAGGGGAGGGCGCCTAACCAAAGCCACCCTTGTAGGAAAGCGTACAAAGAGTGGAGCAAAGAAGGGGAAAAGGCGATGGCATGAGCCACAAACTAGACTTTGGACAGGAGCATAGAGTTGGCAAGCACAACCCGACCTGGGATGGTAGTCTGGTTGGCTCTTAGGGACGCTATGTGCTTTGTGACATTGTCAAAGATGTGGTGCTCTATTACCAATGAGCCATACCCTCCCACCTCCAGCCACACACTCAAATGGCGCACTGGACCAGAAGTGGGTCTTGGCAGAAAAGGAGAACAAGCGGGGCGGTATGGGGTGGGCAGGGCAAGCAAACCTGAGAGTAAGTTGTTAAAGTAGGTAGGTAATGGGGTGTTGGTGAACAGCGGGCCTTGTACCGGCTGAGGAGAACAATTTTAGTTTTGGAGGTGTTAAGTGTTGCATTACTAAACCTGGATTAATCCTGGATAGTTGCCTCTAGCGCATATGCATCTTGTTGTTAGACACCCCCAACCACATAGTTGCCAGAAAATGTTAGCATCTTAACTGGCACTTCTCCTTTCACTTGGACACCAGCAAGGCATGCATTCACATTGCATAAAAGTGGGTCGAGGCTGAACTTATACAATAGTGGGCTTAAAGGATCCCTTGGAGGAGACCCCTTTGAGGGTGAACTACATCAGTGAGGAAACTAGGGTCACGCACAGCTGTTGTGGTGGATTCCGTAAGCAACATCACCCAATTAATGAACCAATGAGGGAGGCGGAACTTGTGGAGGTAGGCTTTGAGATGATCCCAGTTGTCCCTATCATAAGCTTTCTGCTGGTCTAAGGACACAAGCACCCCAGTAGCCATGTATTGGCAGACGTTTTCTACGGTGTGTATTTTGTCCCATATTGACTCTTGGTATAGGACCAAATTGCTCAGAGAAGATTACATCAGAGGCAACTTCCGCTAGGCGGTTTTCCATAATCTTAGTAAATAATTTAGTATCTGTATTAGTAAGTGATATGGGGTTCTAGTTGGCCAAGTACAGCTTATCCCCTTTCTTATACAGCGTTATCATGTATGCCTCCTGGCCCCCAGGAAGGAGACACATTTTTAACAGACACTTGTTCAATGAGGAAAGCAACAAAGATGAGAAATAATTAAAATTTCTCTTATAGAACTCATATTGAATCCCATCTGGACCTGGGCACTTCCTGCGCGGTGCACCTCATACAGCATACCAGAGTTAGTCCTGAGTAATTATACTCATCAACTACAGGTATCAGGAAATAGTGCAGATACGTGCGCCATCAAGAAACTCATCATTTTTAGTCAGTTTGACTGGGTCTGATCGATGAAATTTGGATTAATAGTTTCAAACTTCAATTGTCACTTCAGATGGAGTTTCTATGATGGAGTGGTCAAGCCGCCTCACCTGTGTGCAGGCCAAGCTCTGTTGCAGTGTACTGAATTTTTGGAAAAATAGGCAGAGCACGTGTCACCACCGTTATATTTTTATCCTTGAACTGAACTTAAATTTGATGTTTGTGTTGTCTTACCAATTCATTGATACTAGAAGACACTTCTTCCCACTTGCAACCCCAAGCGGCTGTAGCCTGCAGCAGGGACATTCGACTCAAGTTAGTCCACTTCTGCAAGCGTGCGCATAATGACCATCAAGACGGCCCATGAGCTACATGATGAGAGGTTTGTCTGATGGATGGTGTTCACTTTGAAGATTGAGCAGGTAGAAAGTGGGTCCACACAGAACGGTGTGGCGAACTCCAAAGCCAAAGTTTTTTTGTCCACCCATGAGGAAAATATGGGCGACGTGATCTTGGCTGGATGAAGTTTGCACAACCTTGGTGCCTGTGCCACTGGGCTTGACAAAGTGAAGGAAATCGACACCATCCTGTGGTCATAGAAATCAATTTTTATAGTCATAAAGTGTGCAATATGGGAACCAAAGTTTAAAGGGCAAAACTAAGGTCAATGCAGGACATATACATCAGATGACCGTTGTGCACATGGGGATGAGACATGTTAGGGGAGCTGCAGTGCATGTTTGGGGAGGATATCAAAAAGCCCCAAAGTGGTTTTTAAAACGTGTAGTTCGACATGCCTCTGCAGGGGGTAGGCATTGACGGTCAGCGGTCAGTGGCTGGGTTGGCTAAGAAGTTCAGGTCGCCCACCATAAACGGATCAGGAGGAAGTGGGGGGGAAGTTGGCTGAGAGAAATTATTGGTGATCCTGAGCACAGGTTGGGGCATAAATATTGATGATAGCGTGCATTTCATAGTCCCATGAAAAGGATATTATTAGCACACATCCAACAAGGTACAAATTTTTAGAAAAAAATCTAAAACTACAGGTCACACATATAAGCACCCCACAATGCGGCGACCAAAAAGAAAGGGAGGGGAGGAGCATGGTTGACTATGTTTCCTTGGCACTTTATGGATAGTGGTTTTCCTGAATGGACAGGATGTCCACATGTAAATTATATCTTTAAAAAACTCAGTTTCCTAGCCCAGGAAGGCGAGACTTGAGTCCGCACTGTTCAACGTCCCTATTGTGAAGGCTGCCCCCATTGCACCTAAGGTGCAATGGGAAGGGCCCCCTGCCCACTCTTTGCCACTTTCTCAGCAGCAGCAGTTTTGGCCCGCATATTGTTTACTTTATATGAGGGCTTGAGGGCATCCTTCACTGTGGGTTAATTGTTAGATTTGGATTTTGTTGAATTTGGTCAACTTTTTATTTTGCCATGCTCCTGGGGTACAACATTGGAGATTGGAAGAAACTTGAGAGAGAATTAAATGGTAGAATCAGTTTCAATTGAAGCTTGGTAATTTTGCTCAGGTAAAATTGATTCATCCATCTGGTCTGCAGGTTGTTTGGCCCAATCTGATTAGTGAGCTGATCCTTGAGCTGCTTCAGTTGCAAATGACTCAAAGTCAATCTGGTTCTTGGCAGGCAGGATCATGGGCATGGCTGCAGCCGCTGCCTTGGCCACTCCTTGCAGGCCTGTTTGGCCTTTTACGTTCTTTCAGGGACACAGGCTTTACCTGAATATAGCACCCCTGTGCACCACAAGAGAATGCGGCGTCAGTGTCACTAGCTGGTTCATAATGGGATCCAGCGCTTACTATTGTGTCAAGAAGTACTTCATTATGTGTAATACCCTCTTAGAAGGGGCAGGTGTGTGCCTTATGGACATAAGCATGACAGAAGGTTCAAATATGGGGGTTCGTTGTCCACTGTAACATGGAATGGGTGGTATTCTTACCCATCAATATTGAGCACTGTGGTGTGTGAAATTTGGGTCAAGTCTTTCTCTATGACCGCAGGTGGGGTGATCACTTCATTTTTGCCCATGCTAAGCTTTGGCATAAGCATGAAGTGCTGCATTTTGGAAAGAGTGTAATTCCACTTAGCTTTTTAATCTGTCTGAGAGGTAACTCTTGAGCATTGTACGTTTCACAGTTGTGGGGAGAAAGTCAAATGTAACAAAAATTTGGTTAGATAAAAACCAAAAGAGTGTGCTTCATTTTGACCACCCGTTGACCATCTGGGAGATCTACCACCACACGCACCTGTGCAGCTTCGTCCGCTGCTTGCTTGGTTATAAACATGAGATCAAGCCAACGCTGAGTCATAGAATGAGGTGCTACATACACAATAAATGGGAAGTGTTTGTGTACATTACAACAAAACATTTTCCACAGTGCCGTCAAATTAATATCCAAAAACTTGAAGCCCATGCTCCACTGATGACAGGGGCTTGGAATGTGGAGCTTTGATGTATTGGTTGCATTTGGGTTTCCAAGCTAAGATTTCTGGCGAGATACTCCTGCCAATTTTTTGGTTTTGTCTTGGCCACCAGTGTTGATGGGGCGTTTCCTAACTGTGAATGGTTTGAAACAAATCATGTGCCCTTTACTTTGCAAGCTCAACTACTACCCCGACATTGGGTGCACACTAATATCCTTAAAGAGACTATCAAACTTACTTAGTCTTGAATCAAGTCAGTTGAAATTAGTGATTGAAACAAGAAATAAAAGTTGTGTTAATTTATCATGTCTTATCATTTTCTTGGTTTTCCTCTTGATGAAAAATATATAACTAATTTATTTTAGGTGTTCATTGGAGCTACGTAGTCTATCTCTAATTATTATGTTTAGGATTACATTTGAAGAAACAATGTAATAACTACAAAATTTTGACAAACTTTGTTTTATTTGAGGTAAACCAGATAGGGGACAGACATTGTTATGGGCTCAATAACGAGAAAAACTAGAGTAAACAAAATAAAATTGGACCAAAATGCATAAAGCGAACAAAAAGTATTAATACAAAAATCTAAAAGCTAGTCCAACTAAGGTGTAAACCAAAACCACTATCAAACCATGGAGGAGGGAAGAGTGGATCAGTAACGCTTCCTTGGATTTTCTTCATAGAGAAAGGTGTGGGACACGCAGAGAGAAAGGGAATGGGAGTATCTGTGGTGTGCAATTCAAGGTAACAGTAAGGAGGTATAAAATATAAAAGTTCATGCATGTACTATGCCGCCAATAAACTGTAATGGTGTTTGGTTTAATTTAGGCGTTAAGGAGCTTGAAAAAGGCGAAAAGATAGTTAGGATTATCTTTTAACTTTGTTTTTAATTCCACTGCCACAAAATTTAGGATGACTTGTTTTATGCAGATGCATTTTTGGGGTTTACGCTTACCTGCAGTAACAAATCCAGAATGGAAGGTGGGAGGAGCCAGACCTTCCACACCCATCACAACAGACATTAGCAACAGATTAATTGGGGGGACAACAGTTGGGAGAAGGCTACTTCAGTAGCGATCTGATGGTCACTTTGGAAAGGTTTGGCATTAGGTTGTGGAGCATAATAGCAAGGGGAAAATGGAAATAAATATAGGTCCAGGGGAGCCAAAAGTTGCTTTGGTTGTCAGCTAGCAGCTCTCACAAAACCATCTAATTAGACAATAAACTACTATTAAAATGGTCCTGAGGCCCTCAACCAACAAGGGGTCAACTATTTTAGTGTTATATGTTGACCTCAATGTGACATCAAAAATTAAATTCTTTTATAAATTTAATATGGGAAATTATTGGAAAGGGAGATGATTTTAAACAAAAAACCACAGGAGAATGAAAACAAAATAAGCTAATGTTCTCATTTGTGAGAGCACTGGCCTAGTGAAAGAAATGTGATCAGGGGGCTATCATGCTATACCTGGGTGCTTCATATTAAACTCTAGATCATGAACCTTGCAGTTTGACTTTAAAGAAAAAGGTCTAAATTGCAAAAAGGTCACAAAAATTGGGAATTGTAAGAGGTGATGGGGACCACCATTATTGGATGCTCCCAAATTAAGCAATGCAGCTTTTTTTAATTATGCACTCTCCACTCACAACAGCCCAGAGTTTAAACATCATTTGGAAGAGAAAATATGAAATATAATTGGGAGAGATATTAATTAGGATTTACAAGATGTGATAGATGAAAAATTGGAAATTTATAACAGAAATTGTAAAATCTTGCCAAGGAATTAAAAAAGGAAAATACAAAGAAAAACATGGGGTTTTAAAAATTAGTCATTTTTGGAATTTAAAAATTTTGGAAATAATTTGGAAATTTGGAGAACATACCTAGAATAAAAACCGCCATTTTGATGAGTAGTTGAGGAATTACTCTGAATAAAATTATAATCATCTCAAAATACAAACAGCTAACTTTCTTTTACCGCTCAAAGTCACTTTTGAGCAATTTTAAATTTAAAGTTTTATTTATCCACAGCCGTCTGCCCAAACCTATTCTTTGATGTCCTTGGCTCCGCCGCCTGCCACCCAGTGTGGGGCAGCAGTGCACCCCCACCTAACGTTTTCTGCCCTGCGGGCAAGCGCATTTGGACAGGCTCACACAGCCCGCCCACTGCTTCCAACCATTTTGTCCCCCACGGGACTTAGCGCTCCACCTGGCGCGCGTCCACCCTTCTCGCCCCCATCCTCTTGCCCTCCCTCGCTCTGCCATTCGCTATTGCCTCAGAGTGAACTATGGGCGTTTGTTCCCATATGCCAATAAGGCCATTATTGAGCTAGCCACTGCGGCCTTTGCGCCAGCTGGCTTTATAGACTTCCGCCCTTTTAAGGGCTACTTTGACGTAGGGTTCCAATCTGAGAAGGATGCTGAAGCGGCAGAACAAACTCCTCTAATTTATAAAACCCCAAGCCCACAACCCGTACTCGCCTCCCTTCAGACACCACGCTGGTGGTATCCTTTGCAAATCTCCCATCCCACCTTCCACCCCAGGTTTTGTATGACCAGTTGGTCGCGGGGCTCATGGCTTATGGCACTCAGCCCAACCTCATCTTTGCCATTCCATCTGGTGCAGAGCGCCTTTCTGCTCCTCGGGCAACAGCTACCATCATACCACACCACTATACCATAGCCCAACAAATCCCACCCCGCGCTAGTGTGGCTGCAGCGCCTGATCATTTCTTTTGGACTTGGGTTGATAATGGTAGGCAGATTTGTTCCCTCTGCTTTGGCCTTGACCATGCAAAAAGAGCGTGCCCTCAGGCCAAGTCTGCTGCTGCGGCTTCTGAGCCTCCTTCTGGATGTTCAGTATGGGGCGCTTTGCTGCCCCCTCCCACCCTCCAATCTCGTTCAGTGGGCCCACATGGAAAATCAGCCCTACAAAACCTCCAGCCTCACTCTCCCACCTAAATCTACCCCAGCCAATCAGAGCAATGCTTGGACCACCATTGGCACCCAAGCAGCTGCCCATTCGCCCAATCCCACCCACCCAAATTCGAACGCCACTATTTCCAGTGAACCAAAATCCATGGGATCTATTGGCTGAAACTGACAAATAAGGTAATGTCCTCATTAGTAAGCATACAGGTCAATTTTTCTTCCAAGGCAATTATGGTTGGGCAGAATTTTTCCTTCCTGAATTTGGTGAAACCCCTACTCCTCGCCATTTCGCTCCTCTGCCCAATACAGCCCCCTTCCAAAGTGATCACTGGCTCGCCTTAGCTGCGGTGGCCTCTCCTCATTGCCCGAAAATACGCACTGCAGTGTCCCAGTCAGTGGCTCAGCTCCAGCATGGCCTGCCTACCCTCTTCTTCCCCCCTGACTTCCCTGAATCTCCCTGCAGTGACATCTTGAAACTATTCGATGATGCTGAAGTTGCTGTTATGAATGTTGCAATGATTGCTTCATTCAACCCCTCAGCCAAAATCACCCGCCACAGTATATCCCTTTTCACCCAACTTCCTAAAGCCCGCAAAGAAGCAGAAGTTCTCCTCGCAGCTTTTGTTAAAACACTTTCCCATCATTATCTTGATGTGGAAGAGGAAAACTCCTACTATGTTGACCTCAACCCCCACTATGCAGATGCTCCAACGCCCTGGCTCTCTGCTCTGATCTGGTACTGTAACCAACATCCCTTGATCGAGGTGGGTCTTTCTGAAAACCAACCCCCAAACCCTCCTCACTCTCTACCATGGTGGGTTAGCAGTTTCTGCTTCCCACCTGGTTAGTAGTTTTGTTTTGTCATCTTGAGTGTTGTGTTTGGTACTGTCCATCCCCTGGTCGGCGTACCTCAAATAAATCAAAAAATACAAACAGCTAGGCAGTGTGGGGTAGGAGCAGTCCTAGTAGATATGTAGTAGAAGGCACCGAAAATCCTTATCTTGAGAAATTCTCACATATAGGGGTTAATTCTCAACTTAATTAAAACTTTCTCTTTTAAACTACCTTTTAATAATACTATAATTGGTACTAATGATCTAGATGTCCAGAGCAACCATTGAGTTTCAACTAATCTGGCCATCAATCAGAAAGTTCAAAAAATTAAAAAAGCTCTTAAATAGCTTTGATCAGCCTAAAAGTCATGACGATTGAGGTCGTTATATACCCCCTGACTTCTACAATAATTTTCCAGATGTTCCAATGACATCAGAGGACATACGGTTTAAATACTTGTACTGAAGTATATGTGCATAATGTCACAGACTATGCTGAGGAAAAACTCTTACTTATACCCTTTGGTTTGACTGCCAATGATGGAAAATTATCAAGATCCATCTTATTAGAGTTTACCCTTTTGTACAAAGCTTAGTAATATGAATATTATTAAGACAGGAAGCAAAACTAAGTTTTTTAAGTGCCATCGATTGATATGACCAATGAACTGATGCAGCTGCAAAAGCCATAAGGGTCATGAGAACGTTAAGAGCTACTTTTGAGCTCATAACAGCAGCCACAAATCCACAAGCAGAATAGATATTTTACAGTAAAATTACATAGAAAGCCCATAAGATCAGAGAATCAAGAAACTATGCTCTGCTAGCTCTAAAAAAGCTGCAAATAGATATTCGCCTTATGATAAGAAGTTGCTTTTAATGAAAATTAAGTCCTATTATTTATTCTTAAATTTCTTAAATTTTTCAGATAATTTTAAAATTTTTATATTTTTATTTGTTGTATGTTGAACAGGGGACATACATTACCAAAACAGAACTAGCAAAACCAATTTTAATCAAAAAATGAATCATTTTCCTAAAAGAGCCAAGACACACAAAATGAGAACACAACTAACCAGGTGGTAAAGTGTTGAACCGCTTACCACACCATGGCAGAAAATAGAAGGGGAATCAGGAGGCTCATCCTCAGCAGTGGAGTCCTCATTAAAAACCAGAGCACGGGTCAAGGCTGAGAGCAAGGGCGTAGGGCTATTGGCAATATGTGGGGCGAGGTCAGATGAATGGCTCATATGAAAATTACCTGATGCAGAACTTTCACCTAAGTACAGGGAAAATCCTTCTTTGCATGAATGTGAGTGTCTAGAAGTTGTGAAAATAAAGAGATGTTGTTTAGGTGGATTATGTCTTGGGATTTCGCGCATCTGTAAAACATGTTGAATGGCATCAATTTCTTGTTTATGAAATTTTGGATGTCACTTCTGCCCTGTGGGGTCAGGTTTGGAAAGAATGGGAGGAGGGAGGCCTACAGAAAGTCGCACCATTGATTGTTTGACAACTTTGATTAGGGAGTGAACATCTTGTTGAGCAGCTTTGGAAATAGCGAACTGGTGGTCACTTCAGAACAGACTGGCGTCTAGCGGTGAGGCATAGAAACGTCAAGTGAATTAAATGGTGGCCTGTGATTGGTTAAATTCTTTAATATGAACCTCAAATTCTTCAACTAAATTTCATAAATCAACAGTTTCTATCTAATGAGGTCCATGAGTTCCTGTTGAAAATAATTTCATCAGCGTGAGGTTGGGATGTTTCTGACATTTTGGAGAAGCATAAGAATAACTGGTAAACAAGCCAATTCATAAATGGTGGGTGCATTGGTGGCACTGGGTTGAGGAGGGGCATGATTGGCTGCTGCGGGCATGGCAGCAGCAGGCTTTTGAGGGAGGGGGTAGGATTTTAACACATACCAAATAAAGCTTCAGGCTGGGCAGCGGATTGGGACAGGTGGCTAAAATTCCAGACTGGCGGAAACAGAAAGGGAGGGTCATTTTCTCTTCAAGTGTTCTAACTCAAAGCAGGATGGACAGATAGTACGCTAACCTTAAATGCAGGCCCATAATTGATGATTGGAGCAGATGGAATGATGGCGTAAGGGGAATCAATAAGAAATTTTTGAAATTCTGGGCTGATCAAGGTGAACGCCTGAGACCCAAGAGGTGTGTGGCCCTATATGGAACCACAAAATTGCAAGATGGGGCTGGAGCCATAAGCTGACAAATCTTCCATCAGCTCCTGATAGAGCACAGCGAAGTGAAGGTAGATTGGAAAACCAGCAAACTGAACTACCAAAGTGGTGTCCTCTGGGAGCCAGATATGAATAATGGGGGTAAAGGTGCCCTGGAAACCCAGGAGCACAGTTCCTGCTGTGGAAGCGTCAGTTTTTCAAGTGAAGCTAAGATTTTAATACCACTTGTAGGGGTGGAAGTCTATACATCTGGAAGGCTACATACCCTTCTTTACAACTCTATTTTATTGATAATAGTTTTATGTGAACAACTTCCCATAGTCAACCCAAAGGCTAAAATGCATACTGCTCCAGGGGAATACCAGGGGCAACGGGGTACCACCTGGGTATGATCCAGGTGGACATTGAGGTCCTTGGGAGGAATGAACTAACCCAAGGATTTGGTAGGACTGGCTAAACCAGTCTGAGCACTTTTTCCTGCTGGTCATAGTGGGATTTTGCCGCTTCCCCATACTGGATTAGCCAGCTGGGAATCAGTGGACATCTGGGTAGGTTTTAACATCCATTAAGCACTATTAATACTTTCAATTTTATATCAATAAAATAAAGTCTTATACAGTCCGCTTAAATTTTTGTCATCTTACTTAGTGCTAATTATGCAAATATAGTTTTATTGTTAAGAGTTTTATACTTAGCCTTCCCGTTGCAAACAGAGGTTGAGAGAGTTCCTGTGTGCTTGGGAGCAGCCCCATATATAGGTTTTTGAGGCTATTACATGTAGTTATGCTTATACCCAGGATAAAAAATCTGAAGTACATAAGGATAGAACCTTACAGATCGCATAGTGTTGCACATATAAACAAAAAATTTATATATTGCAATTGGCTCACCCTTTTCATTAGCACCCCATGAGTGAGTTTACCATCCTGCAATAACTGGTGCACACAACAGGGGGCACCATCAAATGAGTTTTAAGAGTTTATAATATGATACCATAGAAGTTTAACATCAAGAAATATCAGAATATATGATCTTTAAAGTATGTACAAAGTGATTAACAAACTGATGTAGAGTGTAGCTCATTTGAAAGTTGGGCTAAGAAGAGATGGATCATTACCTCAATGGAATGAAATTAAGTGCTGGATATGACTCAAGTAATAGAGAACTTGGAGTTCTTGGAGAGTGAGAACAACGATATTATACAAAGCTAAACTCAAGTTCTACCAAGCTTTAAAGCCGCAATGTTCAGTTGTACAGTTATAGAAGGACGTGGCCAACAAGTATATGTGACGTTTACCACCTCTCAGATTATTAAGTACTTAAAAAACACATTACAAATACAAATTTACCAGCTATGGTAATACAACTAGCATTTTAGATTGAATCTGAAGAAGATATTGATTGCTGATAAAGTCCAAGAATAAAGTTCACCACAGTTTTTAATATTGTAGCAGGATTTTAATTTTACAAGAAAGCATAGACGGAGCCAGTGACACACAGACAGCTCATTATGCACAGTGATAGATGAGAAGAGGATAATAGGAGGTGCTTGGATGACACTTTGACCCTGTAACACTTTGATCAAAGTCAAAGAGATTCTTATTGTTAAGTTTGATAGTGCACAGGATTTTCAAAATATGAAGCAATAATTTTATCATCATTAGAAAGGAGAAGTCTTAATTAATTTTGGACTAAGCAAATAGGTATTATTTCATGGCACGACAGCTTGGGATGACTTGAGTCTTATACATTAACGCAAAGACTGTCTTGCTTAGTCCACTTTATTAAAAACCACACAAATCCTGATACACATACCTTGACTGTGAAACCCACCAAATCACTGAAGGCCATTAAGGAGGCCTTAATTGACGTTAAAGCCATTATAAGACAAAGTCAAAGAATCAGAACCATCAGCAACGCTGCCCATATAGAAAGCTGTCTACATTGTTAAAAGCTGAAAGGATAAGACTAAGGAAAAGTCTTTCCATCCAGTTTAATGGAAGTACTAAATTTACGCAAACTTAAAAATGCTGCTGTCATCAAGAAGGACATTATAGGAGGAAGCTTCCTTAAGTTAATATAAGCAAATAAAGAAGAACATAAGGGGAAGATCTTAGAATCAGTCAATTGGGTCTTACACCACACCAACGGAATTGATAAAGAGAAACATAGTTCAATGTTTGATTAACGATACTATATCATCAGAGCTCCAAGCTGAGTGTTGTGCTAGCCTGCCTTAGACCTAACCAGTAGAAGTTTGAGCCTCAGAACAGTCTTACTTGCTAAGACGTCAAGCACACACGGATCATTGATAGTATCTCATATGGTGAGACTCTCATTTAAACCATGTTTAAGAAGATTTCAATCGAAGACAAGAGTCACCAAGGCTTTCTATAAGCCCTGTTGTTTTTAGATATAAGAGGTTTCAGTCATGCTGTCAGTGAAATCTTAACAATAAGCACGACAATTGGAAAGAGCATATGGAGGTGTAAGTCAAAATAAATAAAGTCAAAGTAATAACAGTACTTGATACCGTTGCTCCAGTTAATATTATGTCCTCCAAGCTCATGAAGGGAATAAATTCTGCGCCAGACATTAACTATTAGGCCAAACTAAGAACATCTGGGATGAGTTTACTAGAGAGATAAGAGCTTGTCAGAAAATTGACTGTGGGATCTTCTAGTTGGCAGGCAACCATTATGAAGACTGGTCAGCCCTTGCCATTTCACCCTAGGTGACAGGGCCAGCAATGCCAGATGACCCCTTAGCATGTCACATGTGCCATTCGGGATCCCCCAGCCTAATCCCCAACCAACAAAATAATTTATAAGCTTAGATCAAAATGTAGATTAGGCAAAGGGAGACATTTATTAGAAGGGAAGTGCCAGGTATTTGTACTATTTCCAAAAGGGCTACTGTGCCCACTGCTGACCTATCAGCTTTCTGTTAACCTTTCTAGCCAGTCAATATCTCAGCCTTCCATTGCACTAATCTCTTCCCTGGCGTTGACCCTCTCTCCACATCATTCCTGATATCTGAGTTAGTTTTGGCTAATCTCCAGCGTTGAGTCGCGAGTGAGCTGTATAGATTATTATAATAAACAATCATCAAATTTAGGTCTGACCTTTGAATTGATTATAATGCGTCAGAAACTTCTTCAGTCACCTGCTTTGATTTAGTATATCTCAACATCTCACCAACGTCATGTTTTGACTTGTTGTAGTTAATTGCTTAGCATCGCCTTATTCAGCAATAGTTGATTAATAAATATGAGATGTTAGAAAAAACCTCAGCTCCCTTGAACTCGTGATGAACAGTTTTTGCTGACATCAAATAATTAGTACAGTTGGAGCATCCTAAGCATAAGTTGCCAGTACTCCAAATTAGGCAGAAAAATCATGGTTGGACAATTTAATTTTGAATACATCAGCTTTCTGCCAGAAATTCCCACAATGTCCCAGAAATGGCCGTTGACATTGAATTCAGATTCCACCATCATATACTAATTTTAACTAATTAGATCCTCCTCAGATATTTATTTCCAGTGATCCTAATACTAATTGGAACTAATTGGCCCCACTCAAACCTAACTTTCCAACTCGGTGGAATACCAATTTTGGCTCAACCTAATAGGTGAGCAAACAACCAGCAATTGTATCAATCACTATAAAATTCAGTCAATGAGCCATTTTGCCAGGATGGGCCATTTTATCCCAAATACAATAAATCATTGGAGGATTCCATCTGATTAATATTCCAACAGAGCTTGTTCTGTGTTACTGTGGGTTTCAGTTGACCATATTTTCCATCTTGCTTACAGAATAAGTATTTAAAAAATAATTAACAATCTACTATTTGGTGAAGATTGTCAGCTAAATTATCACTCACAATTAAACAAAAGATATAATCCAATGATTGGTTTCAATTTGTATTTCTTTAGGATGATCACCGAGATTTCTTATGCTCAACGGGGATTATCCCTAAAAATATTAATTAGTTAATTTTGATGAGAGTTTAATAGCCACTAATTGGATTACTATGATGAATAGTTCAGACTGAATATTTTTGGAGTTTGCGCAGAATACCAAAGGACTTTTAAAGCTTGCTTTGGCGGTATTTAGTGGTCATAAACATGTAACGTGGTCCCTATAACATATGTGTATGATTCTTGGCACAAAGAATGTCAGCCGATCTGTAAAGACTATTCTAATGAGGATTAATTCAGGCAAATGAATCCGCCATTATTTAAAAGGTAATCATAAGAGTCAAAAGTTTTGGGAGACCAATCAGTTGATTTTTAGAAAGCTTTAAAAAAGTTGTGCACTTTTTTTCTATAAAAACCACTAGCATCTTTAAAAATATTTCAGAACAAAATACTTAATATATAGCTGTTTACACTAGTTGTCTTTTACTCTTGGAATAAAGTTTTAGAAGGAAGAAATCCTTAGGCTATCGTTCTAATCTCCGCGGGCTCCTGCATCAAGATTGTAACTGGGAACCTCAGAACTTAAAATTAGGTTAAGTGCCAATATCTTTTTACATCAGAAGGAAGCGCTAGAGAGAAAAGTACCGCCCATTTATCAATATCTTCAAGATTAGAAGAATGCATTGGAGACAGCAATACTCCATATTGGCTGAAGCTTCAACAAAGGTTTTAGTCTTCATACTAGCACCAACCCATCTTATTATCAAATATACTAACTGATTAATATTATTACAACGCACAGAACTTTTGCAGTAAACTAAAGACTATAGTGAGCAGTAGAAAAAAACTTTACAGTAGCCCTTGAAGTTTGGACGCATTGTCTTATCTCATAAGGTTTTATGCTTGGGATTGACCACTATAATTTACTCATAAGAACTCAGTTCATAGTTTAGTATTTAAGAATATTGAATTTAACCAGAAATTTAAAATGTCTTCTCAGTTACAGATACCACTTGTGTTCCAAAAAAAGCATAAGTAGTGGAATTTTGATTATACCTAGCCAAAATTTGAGTTTTATATTTACCTAGTCATCTATACCCTGAAGATGAAGGGAATAAAGCAGCTACCACCAACAGTAGAAAAAGAGTCTGTTTTCCTTGTATGCTAGAAAAGTGATGGAACTACTGATATAAGAAATAAAGTTCATGTGGCTGCCATCAGTATCAATATACATGAACAGGTGATGCACAAGATTCACTATCCCAAAGAGTTTGACAGAAGGAACCCAGAGTGATATTTGTATTTTACAATTCTACCTACCAAGGAGAATTTATAGTCCTCCATGGAAACAATTCTAGAACCATGTTAAGATTAAGAAGCTTACAATCATCACTAAAATGAATATGTACCGCTACACCATCGTTGAGTCAGTTTATTCCTTTGCTAGCATCATAGATATTGAGCTGCAAGGACTAACACAGAAAGAGAGTAAAATAATAAAATCTTGGATTGGTACTCTAATATATAATCAGCGGACCTAACAATTATATATCTCAAGGGAGTGATTCAAGAGATTGATACTGTTAACGCCATACCCTAAAGGTCTAATCCTTAACACCTTTTAAAGTGTGAAAAAGAGGTACTTTCAAAAATAAATTATGGATGCAGGCTTGGTGCTCTTCTTCAAGAGTCCTTAAGAGTCACCCCACCTTGTAGTTAAAAGAGAGAAAAGACCCACCGCATAGTATTGAATTACAAAGATTAACGCCCTGAAAAAGGACAATTCTTATCCCCTATGGTGCATAAACTATGCCTTCAATGTCTTGGAGGATCGTGATACTTCTCAACCATAACTTGCAAGTGTATACTGGCAGATGGTTCAGTCACTAGAAGATCATTAGAAGTATGCGCTGATTACCAGAAAAGGCCTGTAAAAACTGACACATAAGCCACAGGGCTTGTGTAACGCCTCAGATACGTTCTAACAAGTAATGATCAACTTTTTCAGAGATCTGAAGATACTAACTGTGCCCATCTACTTGGACAGATCACAATGTAATAAAAAACGTTTAGGGATCATCTGGCACACATGAAGGAGGTTTTAACCCACCTGAGAGAGAAAAACCTTAAGTGAAAAAAACAGATGCTTGTTTCTATAAAGTCAAATCCTTGGCCAGAAAGTGAACCAAAGAGAAATTGAGCCCCTAAATGGGAAGATTAAAGCTATTGCTAAGATGATTTCACCCTAAATGCATGAGAGATGTCCATGTGTTCTTGTATGTTGGGATATTACTTCCAGATTTGTGCTGAACTTTGCAAACATTTTAAGCCACTTACGCACCTGCTCAACAAAGGAGGCTATTTAGTTGGAAACTAGAGAAAGAAGATGCCTTCAACCACTTTAAGCAGAAGCTAGTGGAAGCCTTGATGTTTAAATACCCAGATTTGTGACGACCTTCTATGATTATACAGATACAGCAAAGTAGCCATGGGCGCCATCTTGGTACACTGGATGAAGAAGGAGTAGACCACCTTATAGAGCTCTAATTAAAGGCATCAACCATATAAGAGTGCAACTACACGGTTGCAGAGTGTTTATGCCTAGCAGCGATCAGAGAAGTACGCCACTTCTGACCTTACATTTATGTTGTACACATCAGATAATCACCAACCATGACTCATCAATATCATAAATAAACATTAAGGGTCTAGACGCAAGATATTAAGATGAGCTGTTTATCTGCAAGTCTATAACTTTTAGAACCTGCACCGGGAAGTAGAGAAGCACCTGGTTAATATTCTTGTTGCAGTTGCCTATCTTTCATTTGCAAGCGCATAAGATTGATAGGACTACAAGATTATCTTAATACCAGAGAAGGAATTATTATTAAAAAGATGATGCAGTGAAGAAGATACTAAAGAGCTATCAAAGAGCCACGAGATAAGGATGTCAGACTATTGCCATATTGACTTAGGGAGAAAGTTTTTTGGTCAAGAATCGTCTGATTTTATTAAGTACAAAATCGCCTAGCTCTTGGTGAAACAATTCAACATGAGGTATTTGTTTTACTCCACGCCTTCTATCAACAAGGGCAGATTGAGATGCCCTTGTCACTCCCAATCCTCAGTGGAATAACCCGCCAGAGTTGGAGGATCTCCAAAACCCTAGCACTAATTATGTGTGTTTGTCTATAACTAAACCACCCTTTTTATGGGTTTGAGGGGGGTCGCTAAGGGTGAAGAAATTTTAGCTCCAATCATGAGTCAAAGAAGATTAAGATCAGCCGCAATAATTATCTCTGATGCAAATGGTTTGGTAAAATCTATAAAAACTTTCTCTTTGGTTTTATTCTACTTAAAATGGACCAATAACATTTTGTTAATATTAGATGAAGTAAAACGACTTTCTTGAGTGCAGATTTGTCAGATTGTTAATCTTTCTAAGCCGTGCCACCTAACCTATATTGATTTTAACATTTACCCCACTATAAGCCTTTAAAGACCCTAAATACTAGGGGAATTTAGTGTAAAAAAAGTATAATCTATCACATCAAAGCCACGAATAGGGAAAATTATAAGATATTATTCATAGTTTTATATAGTACAAATATGACATTTAGATTAACAAAAATTAAATACAACAAAGCATTTGTGGAAATCCAGCTGAATATCAGCACCAGCAAACATTAGTTATCTGGATTCCCACAAATTTGTGCTCACTACAGGGGTTTCCTGTACACACAAATATTTTAACTAAGAATAGGCCGTGCAAGTGAGTAACTCTCTTACCCTTCCCCCTGAGTATGAATTAAGAATAGTTGCCCTTAAAATCAATTATTTAGCACTTTATCACGTCTTAATGAGCTCGAACATTGCCTTTTAAAACACCATTTAAGACAAGTTCACCCCTGGTGAGGGTAGTATTGCTTCTTGTGGATGTATATGAATATGCCATGAAAGACGCGACTGACAATCAAAAATTATACACATAATTCCCTGATTAAGTCGCTTGGCACAGGAGATTATGGTCCATTATAAGGACACTCTGCATACCTGGGAAGAGGTTAAAGGCTCTTTTAGCTGAATTTGGTTCCAAGAAAAGTATTAACATTCAGAAACAGGCCTTTAGACGCCTTAGCATAGATGAAGGCGTACTGAACACTGCCTTTGATGAGCGGTTTTACCTCGCTGCCCAGAGATTTTTAACGTCTAAAATGCTAACCCTTGATGGTGCCATCGCGGCCATGCTAACTGGGTTAGCTTCTTACCCTTCTCTAGCCAGACATATCATCCCAGTGAAGTGCAACTCTAAGAACGTCTGTGACATAAAAAAGGCTTTATTAGACGTTGCTGATTTTCATATCTATGCGGCAACCAATGAAGCTGTAGTGAAACCACAAGTTCTAACCATTGAGGAGCTTCCGCCTGTAGGACATAGGAGTGACCTCAACTGACCCATGGGCCTCTCTGTGACTATCCACCCTGTGAAATCTTCTCCTTCAGTGCTACACAAAGCAGATATCACTCCCGCCTGTAGGTATGAGACCTGTAAGGCAGTTAATACTGTGCTCCCACAAGCTCACTAAAGCCACCATGCCTTCCCCTCCAGCTAAGCTAGTAGTTGCGCGCCTTAAGGGTAGCCCCTGAAACAAGAAAAGTTTCTGGAAAGACGTATGGTCAGAAGATAGCTGCCCAACCTCATGTGCCTGACTCCCCTACCTCAATTGAGACATTGCCACTTGTTGAGAATATACCTGGGGACAAAGCTGAGAAGGGTTACAAAGACTTTGGTTACTATGTACTGGGAGTACCCGCTGAAGTGGAGGTCCCTTATCAATAGAACGCTTAAGGAGTAGATAAGACCACAATACCTGAGGAAGCATACCTCAGCCAAGCTCTAGGGTGTCCCGAGGATAAATACATCACTAGCATTGATGATTATATCTTAGTTGGCTTGATTTGATCTCTTCAGCAGGTCCATACCATGAGATCCATCCTGGAAAAATACTCTGAGACTGCTCACAAAATAACCATCATCTTTCAGATCAATGTTGTCTTGATCTGTCTTTGAAATTTGGAGGAAAATTTACCAAGGTGAAAGTGGTTATCTAGAAAGTCCAGGTATGGCCATCCTGGGTACTGGCCCCCCAGTGAGCGTAATCTCCTCCAAGCTGATCAGAAAGATCAAGCTGGCGCTTGACTTGGAATACAATATAGAATTTGGAACCTCTGGCCCAAAAAAAACCCACACCATTGGGAAGTACTCTTTCCTTCTAATTTGAATTGGAAAGCTAACCTTAATGTCCTGGCAATGAACTTGGATAACAACGCCTATGATATGCTCATAGGTATCCAGTTTATTATTGAGTATGAAGGAATAATCAACATGAAGCAAGGTTTCCTATCGTTACTCAACTATGAAGTACCCTTGTTCTTATCCAATGAAACCCTCAGAAAGAACGATTACTCTTTCCTGGTTGAATGCTCATTTTCCGCTTTGCCTTTGCATTATACCACCTCTAGAAGCAATACAATAAAATTTCCAGATTCAGAGATGCTAGGAACTTTATTCCTTTCTATGCTTTAGAAGAGATATTTAACAAGCCTAGTGAACAAAAAGTGGTTGACAAAAAGATCATGATCCACATCTCATAACACTGTTTGTTGCATATCATAAGTCTTGAGGGCTTTAGCCCCTAGGAGCCTCAGGTATTGCCTGGTATACTAGACAGTCCTACCAGAGACCTATCAATATCCTGTTAGGAAACCTCACGGCGAGGACATGGCTGTAAGAAAACACCAGGAAATTGGCAGAGGATTATTGGTCCCTGTATGGACATTAAACGTATCCACTTCATTGACTATATGATGGATATGGTCTTGGCCACGGATAACCTGTTATGTACCTTACCCAATGTCCATATATTGGATAAGCTGACCCCAGAGGTTCTGGAAATGGTCCATAATTTACTAGAAGAATATAGCGACATATTTTCAAAGTTAGATACTGACTATGGCCACATGAAGGACTGGAGCCACTCGCTCAATGTGAGAGATGCCCATCCCATTTGATCAAAACCTTATTGCAAGTCAAAGGTGATAGAACAGCAGATGAGGATTAATCTCAAGCAGTTCGTTAGATTCTGGTGGTTGACTCAAAAATAAACCTTTGACAGCCATCAGATTGGACCAATTATCCTTTCAACGCTTGAGCTAACGCCTATTGCAATCATACAATTTGGGCTGATTATCTCAATGTCAATTTGATTGAGTATTCTATCAGGTGCTCGGCCCAAATATGCTCACATATTATAGCCGATTCTGATGCATCAAATCTCAGCAATTGGTCCCAATTATCAAAACAAAAATCAATTCAATTTATACAAAATAATTTAGAGACAACCCAAAGTTAACGTCTGAAAATCCCATGGACTTAAGACAAATGAAAAATTTAATAAATTATCCGCCTTAAGGGCAAAATTTTTATGTTGATCCGCATAATTGGTACAATAGCACTTGCATGGACCACCCAATTTGGGTTACCTAGGCTATTGAGGAAGAGGCCTGCTGACAACCCGATTAGGGGTGCTTCATTTTCTTCAATTTGGACCAAAATTCACAGAAGGTGTGTTTCATCAGCAGTATGATGAAACTGAAATCCTGAAGATCTTAGGACAATTTTTTATGCTTTTAACACAATTTTTGTACCTGAAATCCTCCCAATTTTAAGAGTATTTTGCCACCAATGAACCTAAGGAAGGGTTTCAGTCATAGGCTGAGCTGAGTGGCAAAATAGCATTTAAAATTTTGTGCTGGAATGTGGCCAGGTGATGCCCTAGAGGTATAAATACCGGCGCCAGGCCTAATAACCATTGTTTAATAAATAGCTTATAATAAAGTTATATTTATTTTATCCTTTTCCTGGTTTATCTGAATTCTAACTTCGGAAAAGTATTGACAAACTTGAAGGACTGAATACTCACTTTTTATTTAATAATTCCCAGAAGAAGTTTAATTAAAAAGGGAAAATTGCGCCCAAATTTTGGCTTGAAGAGTCGAGGCAAAATTAATTGGCCTATTGAGCTAATAGATGGTCCAAATCCTGTAAACTACAGGCACTATCGAGGATCAACCATCAGAACTTCAGCCCAAATAGATGTGCAGGATAACTATTTCAAAGTGAGCAATCCTCAGATTTTAACACAGTTACTTGACGCGGGTTAAATGATTCAATCTCAAAGCCCTTGGTCTTCCACCCTCTTGCTAATTAAGAAGAAAAAAGAGGTCAAATGGTAGTCATGGACTAACACAAACTAAACAACCTCACATAAAGGGATAGCTATCCTATACCCCGTAATGATAACACCCTGGCACAACTTTCTGGATATAATTTCTTCTCAGCGATGGACTTGGCCAGTGGCAATTGGCAAATAGACCTCTCTCCACAAAACCAGGAGAAATGCGCTCTTATTTGCAGTTAAAATCTCTTAAAACCCGTCCATTTACCTCAAAGGTTGTGCAACGCACCTGTTTTTTTAAAACGCCATGGATCACATTGTGCAGAATTTAAGGTTAATTTGTGTCATCGTCTATATAAATGACATCATGGTGTTCTCTAAGACCTTTAATGATCATCTTACTCACCTAAAGGAGGTGTTTCAAAGTTTATGTGAGCAAATTATTAAGTTAAAACCTTCAAAGTGCACCTTATTCCAGAAAATAAGATTTTCTGGGACAATCCAACACTCAGAAAGGAATCCAACCTATACAGGTTAAGGTTGAAGCAATCTTGAAAAGGCCTCCCCCTAAAAATCCATGGAATATTCAGGTATTTTTAGGGGATGATGGGGTATTAACATCAAAACATCTCAAAAATTTACCCAGCTCAGCGAGCCCCTTGCCCGCCTATTGACAAAACACCCCTTTTAATTTTAGTGCTGAACAAAAGGCCACTTTTGAGATGCTGATGCAACTGCTACAACAACATCCTATCCTGAGGCACCCAGATTATGGTAAGCCCTTCATCTTGTTTACCAACGCCTTGGACTATGCGTTGGGCCATCTTGGAACAATTGGATTAAAAACAATATAGTTCATCCCGTAATCAACTTCAGCAATATGCTGTCCAAGGCGGAGAGCAACTACAGCGTCACAGAGAATGAGTGTCTTGCTGTTTTGTTAGTTGTGAAGCACTACTGCCCTTTCCTATATGAAACATCCTTCACTGTGGTACTGACCACGCTTCTTTGAGATGGTTACAGAACATGAAGAATCCTACTGGACGGTTAGCGCGCCGGGATCTAAAGCTTCTGCATTAAGACATGAAGATTAAGAACCGTGCTGGAACCCACTAAATGGATGTTGATGGGTTAACTTGGCTGCCAGTCATGATTTGGATAATAGTGAGGCGGAGAGGTTATGACCTCTTAGTGATCCCCAATGACTGGGAGGATGAGGATGAACCTGTCCAGAGTTGGTATCCTGGCACACTAGCAACACCATAGCGGAGAGCGGGAAGATGTATAAGCAGGTGGGGTCAAAGTGGTTGCCTTATCTATGGCCCTCGGAAAGTGTGCCTGCTATCCTGGAAGCTCACTCTACCCTAGGTCATAGGAGAGCAAATAAAACCAATAATTGGAATAGTGAGCGGCACTATTGGGAAGGAATCATGGAAACTATTGTTGAAGTTTTGGAAGCTGCTTCACCTGTAAGAAGAAGTCTAGTTTTATGACTAGATACCAATATCAATCAACTACCCCCACAATATTTCCATACCATCAGCCTAGACGTGGTATTCCCCTCCCGCAGACTACCAGTGGGAACAGATATATCCTAGTAGGCATTGACCATTTTACTAAGTGGATCGAATCCTTGTCTCTCCCATCGTAAACGGGCAAGGCCAATGCAACATTATTACATCAAACACATTCACTCTCCATGGTCGTCCCCAAGTACTAGTCTGCAGTAATTATAATAGTTTCAGCTCTAGAGTGGTCAAGATTCTGGCTCCTCCATGGGAGCCCAACAACTCTTCCCAGCTCCATACAATACCTCTACCAATGGGACCGTGGAGAGAGCAAATCATATCAAGGTCTCAAACCTGCGGAAAAGGGCATCTTCTAATCCATTTCTCTGGAATTAATTCCTCATAGTTCTCGCCCTACAGAATTAGTTATCACCAGATCCTGAAAAAGTTTTCATTACAGGTTTTGTATGGGCGAGAACCAGAAATACCTGCCTTTTTAAAAATGTTTTTTCCTCTAGAATTGAGGAACCTGAAAAAGCCATGAGAAAATTGGATTAACACATCATCGAGCTATAATCTGAGAACATGACCAATTTATCTAAAACTGTGATAAAGAAGGGTAGGCTGCCAATGAGCTCCAGTCCTTTTACCTTTCTTCCACGTGTTTGACCTGGTTCTGTATTACCAAAACTGCATCAATCCTAGAAGTGGTAAGCTTGGGTCAATTTGGGAAGGCCCTTTCGTCATCACCTACAAGAGAGGTGCTGAGTATTCTATCAAATCCTTGGCTACAGGGATTATCATCAGTGGGTACATGGCCGCTTCCTATGGCCATATTCTCCCCCCCATCATTATTGAAGGGGGTGATGTCAGATAATTGCCATAATGACTTCTGGAGAAGACTGTTTTGGGCGAGAATCGTTCAAATTTAAATACAAAATTGGCTAAATCTCATAAAATAATTTTACTCAGAAGCAATTGGTTTACTCCTCAATTTCATCAACCAGTGCAGATTGAGATTCCCTTGTCACTCCCAACCCACAGCGGAATACCCCACCTAAGTTAGAGGGTTGCCCAAGCCTTAGCACTAATTCTATGTGTTTGCTATAACAAAGAAACCCCCTTTTATAGGTTCAAGGGGTCGCAAAGGGTGAGGGAATTTTACCCTCAAATCATGAGCCAAAGCAGATGGAGATCAGTTGCAATGAGCTTAACTCTGATGAGAATGATTGGGTACAATTGATAAAAATTAACCCATCTTTTTATCCTACCTACGATGGACCAATCACATTATGATAATATCAGATGAAGTAAAATGACTTTATTGGGCGTGGATTGGCCAGATCTTTAAATTGTCTAAGCCATGACCCAGCCTATATTTAATATAATATTTACCCCACTATTAGCCCTGATGACCCTAAATGCTAGGGGAAGTTAGTGGAATAAGATATCGTTTTTCACACTTGAGCCGCGACTTGGTATAAATTTATAATATTATTCATAGTTTGTTATAGTGAAAATCCGCCCATTTTGTTGGCAAAAATTAATTTCAACATATTTTTTGTGGAAATCCAGCTATATATTGGCATTAGCGAGCATTAGTTATCTGGATTCCCACAATAGATATGAACAGATGAAGAAACAAGTACAGGAGAAAAGATTACCATATGTAAAGCCAAATTAACGGATAGCGCTGATCATGGAAGTACAATAATAGGCCACATAATGCTATAGAAGGCATACCTGTAACCCAAGGAGATATTTAATTGATAGGTCATGTTAGACGATGTCAGGTAGTCTCATGATCTTTGCATTAAATGCACCCAATTTAAGTCATCTCTGAAGAGTTTGAGTCTCATACTTCCCTCCAAGCGCATCCTTTCACAATGTGTCAACTGACGCTGTTGGATTATATCCAAAGTCATCCTGGCGGGTCAAATTATAATTGAGACAGTAGATTACCTCTCCAAGTTGGTAGAGTTATCACATTTAAGGAATTTACTGAATTTGTAACCACTTAATTTATTTTAAACTCAATGCATAACACGCTACAGATGCCCTCAGATACTCCTTTCTGAAAATGGATAAAACCTTTTTCCAGATGTTTTGAGACACACGAAAGACTTAGTAGGGGTCAATCAGAAGTTCACCACGTCGTATAGACCATCTACCAACAGAAGCATAGAAAGGAGGCAACATAACCCATATGTCAATCTTGAAGAAGATCAAGGGCTCGCACGGATCCAAATGAGATGTCTTGTCGCCACTTTCATTATTCATTGTATCAGTTATGCTACCACAAGACTATTGACATGTCTCCATTCAAAGCTCTATATGAAAGAGAAGCTTTTTTGATGATCTTGTTAGCTCCAGTGATGAATGTGGAAAAGAATAGTCTACGCTTGAAAGATACCAATAATAGTTAATGAAGGTGTTAATCAAATATTAGTTGATTGTCGGCAGTAATTTTGTGAAGTCACTCAAGGAGAGTACAAAATAGATTGACCAAGACATAAGTATTCTATATTAAGGTGGTACAGAAACTGATGTTCTAACATATGGGAGGTCAACTTGAGAATATAAAGGCTGTCTGGATAAGACCAGCAACTCTCATTTTAAAAAAGTGACCTAGTATTAATCAAGGATGATACCACCAGCATCAATTATAACTGATTCTACACGCGGCACTTGAAGTTTTTATCAAAAGCCTCATATTGTGGAAGGTAACTTTGATAAAGTCTCAACTATAGAGGTTAATTCATAGACCTATGGATAACTCGCTCTTGAGAATCCACTTCCTAAACTAATATTGGTTCTAATGATCTAGCTTTCCAGAGAAACATACAAGTCATAGCTAATCCAGCAAGCAATCAAAAAGTTCTAAAGTTCTCTACAAGGCCCCCTTTTTAGGCTTTAATTGGCATTAAATCTATGATGAAAGAGGCTAATATACCCCCTGATTGCCACAATAGTTTTTATGTTAGTCACCATGACATCAGAGGACACACAAGATTTACACTGGTACAATAGATTTTGTGCAAAGTATTTCAGAAAATGACTTTAACGAAGCCAAATTAGTATACCCTTGAGTCTAACCGCCAATAATGGAAGAAAAATCAAGACACCATTTGATGAGAGTTTCCACATTTATATGAAGCTGAGCAATGCGAATATTACCAAAATGAGAAGCAAATAAAATTTTAAAAACCATTGATTGAGACTAATGAACCAAAGCGGCTGCAAGAGCCACAAGAATCTTAATAACAATAAGAGTCACATTTGAGCAAATAACAGCAGCTTTGCATTCATAAACATGCGGAAGCTCCATGGCATAATTATGTAAGAAGCCAAGAAGATCCCAGAGGATCAATGAATTGGAATCAGCGGGCCCTGTAATAAAGCTACAAATACACAATTACCTTATGATATAAAGTTAATTTGATAAAATAAAGGTAAGATTTAAACAAACCAAATCTATATGTACTATATACTTTCCATTTCTATATTACTAAAATAATTTACTATAGAATATGACTTTTATATTGTCATTTTAGTATGATGCTAGTAACGCAAACTTAAGTATTATAGCTAAAAGATTTATATTAAGACTTACTGTTTTCAAAAGAGTTTAATAGAGCTTCAGTGTCCTCAGGAGAAGTCCTGTATTTATAATTCCATGGCTTCAGCATGGTTAGGCACTCTTGGAACCATAGATAAGTCTAAGTACAGAAGAAAATAACCCTCCAGATCATCTGGTGTTGAACCATATGAACACATAAATAATTTTCGTGATTAGCTCACCCTTTTTCAACAGCACTCCCTGACCAAGCGGGCCACCCTGCAAAACTTACATATTTCTTCTTTTCTTTCCCACCACTTAAACAAGCTTTAATTTTTAGGACTCCATTCTTGTAAAGTAATTTCAGCATAGGTGAGTAAAGCGCTGGCACAATAGCGCAACATTAGGGTGGGAAACAAAAGGTTATGTTACCTTATCCAGTAAACGTGTGGAAAATAGGGGTGTCTACTCATGCTTCAAACCTCATGGGATTAAAAGGGTTGGAACAGCGTGGAAAGGGAGGCTGAGTGAGGGACAGAATTGTGTAGTAGGAATAATGTGAGAGGAAAGACGTATATCCATAGATTGGATAAGGTGGTTCAAAGAAACCGGCAACATTTTAAGGATAGTACAAGTTGCTACATGAGTGGCAGGAGTAAACTCAAATACAGGCCATGCTTACACCCTGACATTCAATCCCCAGGAACATCTAGAGGTATATCAAGCCCTTAGTATGGAACTAAGTAATGTATTTCATTTTTAATGTAACAAAGCAAAACAAGTAATGGCTTGAGTATGATGGTCATAGGAACCACAGTAAAAAGACAATCTATCCAAAAAATGGACATGAAGATATGGGAAAGGGTCTTAACAGAGAGAAGAAGTGACATTGTGAGGTCCACTCTGCACTTCAGAAAATAATCTAATTTTACTGGCTATTATGTTAGGGTTAAAGGAGCCCAAGCTTTCTTTGTTAACTTGCAGTTCTAAAGGAACCACCTGCTTAACCAAGAAACTACTATCAAAATGGTCCCAATGCCCTCTAACTGACAAGGGATCAGCCGTTTTATTGGGTTCATGTTGGCCACAATGAATGACATGATGGCAAATTGCTTTAAAATTGAAGAAAAAAGGAAAAGATTTGCAATGAAATTGTTTAAAGAACAATAGGAAAGTAAAAAAAGGTCAATATCATCATAAGTAAGAGAACTATTCTAAATAAAGAAAAAACTAGTTTTTGAGGTCTTACTACGCTGCTTTTGAATGTACATACTCTTCAAGGGTTCAGATCCTTCATGGTCTCCATTTGGGAGGAAAAGGTTGTAAACATGAAATAGTCATGAGAATTGGGGTTTAGAGGTGATGAGGTAAGCCAGTAGTGGCTGTTCCCTATCTAAGCAACAAATCTTTTTAAGTTTCCTAATTTAGATGCGACACACCACAGTTGACCCAGCTTTATATAGGCATAAGAAAGAGAAATTAAAAAAGTAAAGGATATAATTTAATGAAGGTCTAAATTGGTGGATTGAAATTAAAATTCATATTATAAATGTAAAATCCATCCATGAAATAAAACAAAAAAGGAAGCAATCTGGGAAAAATTTGTTGAAATTCAGTCCGACCAACCCTTCAAACTTTCATAGCCTTATATCTAAATTGATTTATATTCTAGCTAGTAGTTAAACTAAGGATTTGTGTGCCTTTACTATACTCCAACTTTGTTGTGGGATTAAAATACTATACCATTTATCAGGATGAAAGCCAAGAAACCCTTTTCTTAACATTTATAGGGTTTTCATAGATCAAAATAAGTATTAAGTTATGTTTGATTTTTTTCCAACTTATAGGCAATAAACCCAAAATCGGTTCTAATTTATGTTATCACTTGCCATGTGGCCATGTAAACTGAAATTCCCCTTTTAATATTATCATCTTTACCTTTACCTTGCCCTCACGTTGGCGTACGCCGTTGTTTGTTGCTATATTATGATCAACATACAATTGGTATATCATAATAATAGCTTTAGGCTCACTACATTTATAGAACATTTATGCAAATGATTAATATTCAGGATTGTCAACTTATTATATAATTATGATATTGCATTTTAAAGAGGATTGATTTTAACTTATCTTGTTAAGCCAATAATAACATAATTTGAGGTATGCTGACCAGGGGACGGGCTTTACCAAAACAAAAATACCAAAACAAACCAAACCCAAAAAACCCAAAGCAACCGCCCAAATGAGCTGCGAGACACACAAAATGAGAACACAACCAACCAGGTGGCACAGCGGCGGGCTTCATATCTCACCATGGCGGAAGGGAAAGGGGGGTCAGGTGACTCATGCACGGGTTCCTCATCATTCAAAGCGTGGGCCAAGGCAGAGAGCAAGGGCGTGGGGTTACCTGCAATATGCAGGAGGAGATCGCAGAAAATTGGCTGGTTGTAGAGGATTATCACTATTGTAAATCGCGCCAAAGTAAGCGGACAAGCAAATTTCCACTTGATTCAGATGACAAAAAGTTGGATTTAAAAGCTGCACTATAACAGGTGACCTTTGCTTTGGGTTTTGACGCAGCAATTACTTTCTGAACAACATCTGTGGCAAGTTTATAATACTGGAGAATGACGTTTTTGCTCTGTGTGGGGGGAAGGACGGGGCAAGAATGGGATGGGGAGACTCTTGGTAAGCATCTTTGCTGTGTGATCAAAAAGCATGTTGGAGTAAGGTTTTTCAGGTTGGACAGCATCTGCCACAGCAAAATGGTGTTGGGTACATACCAGATCATAATGCGGCTGTGGGGCATAAAACGCCAAGGGACCTCAACATAGGTTTGGGTAGGGATGAATTCTCTCATGGTGACTTTTGAGTCCTCAATCACATTACCTGGCTCATTGGTTCATTCAATGAGGACCATGGTTCATGTCAGATAAGTCCGCGTTTTCCTCAATAGGGATGGCTTAGGCAGACAATTGGGCTAGGGCTCAGGAACGAATTGTTGTCCAAGCTGCTTCATGATTGGTGGGAGCATTGATAGCATTAGGCTTATGAGGGGTCAGATTGGCTACTGCGGACGCAGCTGCAGTAGCAGGGTTTGGGGGAGGGGGTAGGATTGCACCCCATTCTCAGATGGCTTCAGGGTAGTCAGCGGATGGGCAACTGGAGTCCAAGACTGCAGAAGTGGAGGAAGCAGTAAAGTAGGGGCAACTGCACATCAAAAGATCTAATCTTGAAGCAGGATGGACAGATGGTCAACCGCCCTCAACGTGGGCCCAGAATAGGTGGCCAGGGGCGGATGCAAATAAGGAGTGAGGAGGATCTTCTCAACATATTTGAGTAAATTTAGGGCTGATTGTGGAAAATTCCCGAGGCCAGCGATAAGTGTGGCTCCATTGTGACCACAAATTGAAGGATAGGGTTAATGTCATAGACAGCCAAACCGTCCATCAGCTCCTGAATAAGCCCCGCAGGGGGAAGGTGAGTGGTTAACCCAGAGAATTGAACCACCAAAATGGAGTCAGAGGGGAGCCAGTTGCGTGTGAGGGGAATTGGTGTACCCCAAAGAGAAAGGGTACAGTTGCTGCAATGGAAGCATTGGATTCACTTGTAAAGCTAAGATCAGATTAACCTTATAGGGACAGAAAATTTTAAACTTGGAAGATTGCATCACCACCTGTTTAAGTTAAATTATGGTTTTTCCACATATAAAACAGGATCCTATATTTGACCTGAAGCCCAAAACTCATGTGGTTTGGGGAAGCATGAGAGGGCAGTGGTACACCACCTGGGTCATGCGAGGTGGATAATGAAATCCTTAGGGTTAAGAACTGACTCAATGATTTGGTAGGACTGGGAAAAACAGTGTGAGCGCATTTCCACTGGATGGAAAATGCTGGGTGGGGTTTCGCCGCTGCCCCACATGGGAGAAGCTGGCTGTGTGGCTGTGGACATCTTAGGTCAGTGTCGCGGCTAATAGGTTGCTAATTCACTTCTATTGTTTTTAAATTCGCTCAAAAGTGGGTTTTAGCAGATATAGTAGAGTTGAAGCCAATAATATAACAATTATATATTGAAAATGGTTTTTCTTTAATATCTTAAAGTCACTGTACCCTATATTTTCTTTTATTTATTAGGTGTAGCCTGACCTGTGAAGTATTAATTTGACACTGATGTATCAATTGAAACATTTGGTGCTCACTGCAAGGGGACACTTTCTACACCTTATATTCTTTAAAATACATAATGCAACCAGCTGTAGACTTTAGTTGGTCTGACCCCATGTGTCTTTTTTATCATGACATACAAGACAAGGAAGCTCAACATGTTATGACCACTGTGGCTTATCTTATGATATATTAGTAACCGATCATCAAGGTAAAATAATTTCTGAAAATACCCTATTACTCCACGCCAGTTGAACGGCCTTAATTTACCAGAGGAAGAAACAGTTTAAATCATCATTGAACTCTATCAGGCGCTTAATAGTTTACAGATCAAGGTCCAATCCCAAGGGTAGGGAATACAAGAATTTACTTATTGCCTTTTTAGATTTCAAAAAAACATGAACAAAATATCCTCCAATATAAAATGAAATTGCCATTTTACTAGTTATTGAATCAACACCACCAAGAAGTAAAAATTGCTACTTGTAAGTGTATTTAATATCATGTCCAGGATCATCCTTTTGATTCTTTTAGAAAGACAATATGGACCCAGTTGGCCAATTTACCCTATATTTTAATACCATACCTATACCAACAACTATCACTAGCGCTGATACTGAATCTAAACAAGCCCTACCACAACGGCCACGGGTTCTGCTAATTTTATCTCCACAATGTCAATATTGACTACTAATGGTGTTCATTCCAGCTTAATTGGGAACATGGGTTTATAATCTTTTTCAATCTAAATCTGTTAACCTACACAAATTAAATAAGTCTAAAGATATCCATAATCATGCTTTTATTTGAGTCATCATTTTGTAACACCAGTGACCAGGTCAAATTGGACACGTTGATGAATCTTTTGGACCCTACAGTCAGGAGTTGTGATGCCAAGGATAATTGAAGCTAAGACGTTTTAAACATTTATGTGAAAAACATTATTAACAATTAGCTTGGTGGGGAGCACCTTATTTGGGGATAAAAAATCACCTTAATTGCTTACATTCTAACCAGGCAGAAAAATTTAAGCCTTTGCTGACCGTTTATACTATAAGGCTCAGGTATTGTATGGAGCCAAGGTTTTGACTCACCACGATGCTTATATCACTATACAATATTTATGTGAATCTTATTAGGGATTTATAATAGGCTTATTTACCCATACTAAATACTGAAAACAATATAAGCAATTTGGTAAGTTACCTCTGCTATGCTACCTCAAATACTACGCTCAATACCAATACTCTGATTAGCAAAGCGGCCAATGTCACTCTAATAAACCCTAGGTAATGAATTTATTATTCATTATGTAAAATCTGCCAATGAAGATACAATGGGAAAACTTTTGTCAGAATAGAATTTGATGTCTATTTCTGACAACTTACCAAAATGCTTATATATAGTCGTAATGTAAATCTCCCCACCTCACAAACTTGATTTAACTAAAGAAAGATGGTTTGGAATCAAATTTACATAAACCAATTGTTAATTATATATACAATATGACCCCATGGACACGGGTTTAACTTAGACTTACACTCTTACATGTAAGTTCAGATGACCATCACCTCCAGATGGATCATGAACAATGTCCTCAGAGGCGTAAGAAAGACCCCACCCATTTAGTGGAGCCTTTTTCCCAGATCAGTAATTTAGCTCATGTGATAGATGAGCGATGGCTTACTGCCTTGGCCCCCAAAGATCTTCCCTCTCTTTTCCTTTTCCTATTTCACTTTGTAAAAGATGATTGAAGGGGTGTGCAGGGAGCTAATCCAGTCTAGGGGCCTCTGGAAGGACCCTTGGGCTCACCCCAACCATACCCTAATTACTCTTAATATTCAATATATTCCTAACTCCGTACAGAACTCCCATATTCGCCCCAGAACGCCTGATATGTCAGATTAGGTTTTATATAGTAGAATGATTTGTAAATTAAACCCTAATCTCTCAATCCACCCCCAAGATCAATTCAATTTGTATCTTAGTAAAAATGAAGTTTTTGTGAAACTGATTTATTGCTCACCAGTATGATGAATCCATCTAAGATTGATGATAACAAATTTTTTATTCTATGATTTGTAACACGTGCCATTCATTTTAATGATGTGATACAATTTTTCAAAAGTGCTCCCCAAACCATTACCCTCCCATGACATACCCAATAAGGTTTCATACGGGAGTTTAAGAGCAGGTCAGCTTTTAAGTCCATTACTATTCATCCATGCCTCACTATAAAAGCATCAGGCCTTTTTATAGGTATGTTTTCTTTTATTTCTCTCCTTGAATTTCCTCTAAATAAATCATTATATTCCTGAGTTCACTTTTAGTAAATACGCCCTACACATTTTATCTCTATTTCCACTAATACCATCTTGAAATGCTAGCTGACGTCCAAGAATTATTATTAATATTCATAAGTGGGAAATATGATCCATCTTTGATGGCACTCAACTCCATAAACAAGGTTGTAGTATTGTCTGTTTTTGATCCTGTCTTCCAATCTGTCGCCCATGATGTGCACACCTGCAACTTCAATGTACTCTGCAATCTGCCACCAATTCAGCTCAATCCATACCAACTATATACCCATAAGTTTTTTATTCTTTCTCATGTAACAACAACATCTGCGGTACTTAGAATTCTCATCACACTCCAGCCTCTCCTGTCCATGAGGTTCCCCAGTAAAACCTGAATTTGCCCCATTACAGCCCTCTGGCCTGTTAATTGGCCTTGGTATATGAACAGATCTACTCCTCACTTCACCTTTAAGACACCCCTATTTTGAAGGCATTAGGCCAGCTGAGCCCTTATCAATCTGGGTTACTATTGTTCATTAACACACACAGAGTGGATGGCCAGAAATATTCAAAATCAGCTGCAACCATGAAACAACCTGAGCCATAGTTCACTTTTGCCAATCAAATGACCACTGGCGCTGATGAGATATTACACCAAATGCACTTACCTGAATATTATCAGAAACAAACTTTTAGTTGAAGCAATTATTGATAACGGTGCACCTATCACCAAAATCCCATCCAAATTAATGATCAAACTTTGATTTTAGCACATATAGACTATCATAATGAATAAGGAACTGCGGGGCCCAATGCATTACCCAGTAGGAGCATATTTTCTTGCGCTGAAAATGGGCATCCTCCTAGTTTCTGCTACTACTATATTCATATCACCTGAGAAATTATTATACTTATAGACTTCTTAAATGAGGGTATCTGGTCTCAAAGCCAACTTTAAAAAGCATACGCTGATAGTTTTATCCAACAACTTCCGTCTTATTATTCTAAAGAGGAACTACAGCTCATGCCTTAAATTTTCTTTATTGTTAAATAATTTCTAGTTAGGAGATTATACATACTACTTTATAATTAACAAGTCACACTCTAAATATATTAGCACTTTTTTAATTCAATGAGATTCTATTCTGAGCTGTTGAAATTGTAACATTGCACATGGCTACCAAGCCCTCATTATATCAAATAGCTCTACAAATTCCTGTATCTTTATATGGTAAACTTCCTCCTCCACTACGCTATTTAAAAAAATTCTAAGACAATCTGCTTCCATAAGATGCTGTGGAAGACTGTTGGGTAGGCATGGCAACACATATTCCCAGGTCAGAGTTGTTCCTGAAACCTGGTAGTGATATACCCACATAATTCACTTGGAGGGTGATGAGATTGATGACAAGATAATCATATACACATAAGTAAAAGTGCTAGTTTCCAGGGCTCTAGAACAAGAGCCAATACCGCAACTTCAGTTGCCACTAAATTAGGTGACATAAATCTGTAAAAGTAGGCCTGAAATGCCGAAGTAAATTAAAATGTTTTAATTTTGATGGTAGAAAAATAAACTGATTAGTAAACCAAAGGGAATGGCTAATATCAATACCCATTAGTGGTAGTTTCAAATGCTAAACAGTATCTGTGAAGAAAAACCTTTTGATTAGAGAAAATTACTATGAATCTGAAGCTGAGTTTAATTACTGAGTTTTGTGATAACTTTAGCCAAACTTTATTTACGCAATGGTTTAAGGGGAATTATCTTTGATTTTGGTTGCCAAATGTACATCTATTGGAGCAGTAATTTATAAGTAATTATCCTTAAGATCAGTCATTGTATCTAATCTAGTATTATTTTTGAGGTTTAATTGTATCCATTTTATTCAGGCGTAATCACCCAACTGCTTGAATGGTTTGACTCTTTGGGTTTGTTGCTGATTATTTTCAATCCTATCAAACTTGTAAGGGATCATTGACTAAATTGTTTTATATTTTGTAATATGAGAGCATGTTACATCCAGGAATAGCCTAGATTGTGAAAGATACCATTTCATAAACCTGTGATATTTGTTTAAATATCTGAAAGGACAAGGTGCCCTTGTAAAACATCTACTCTTATCCATACACAAAAAAGGCATCAGGTCGACCCTTTTGTTAATGTGTTGGCTGCGCAGAATGAAGTAACTAACACCAAAAATGATCTTTTTGTTTGGGGATACGCTATAGTTATATGTAAAAATGACCATTCACCAAGAAAATCTCTGAGATTAACCTACAAGTCCCAGAATTTATGGTTAAACTCCCAAACAACTAGGAGAAGAATAAAAAATGTTGACAACTTCATACTGGCCTAAAGGCCTTGTTTTTAAATAACTTATAGACTACTACTCAATTTGTTCTCTGATTTTTGGTTAAGTCTGTGGATGTTCAAATATGGTCTGACCAACCATTCAGAGCTAATTCATAGTTTTATAAATAATTAAGTATACTTCACCATTAATTGAATTAATAATTTGAGTACTTTTTTATATACTAACGTTGTTATGTAAGATAAATTACTACACCATTTATTGGGCCTCATTACCAATTAATCTGTTAAATTAACAAAACTTTGAAAAAGGAGAATGAAATAAGTAAAGCTACATTAGATCCTAGATAACTCCACTAGCGCTGACCCTCAAATCTTTATTAAAGATTCATCTTGTCCCTGCAGCCATGGAAACTCGAATTCCCATTTTTTATCAATACTATCATCTCTGCCTTGCCCTTATGTTACCAAAAAAATTAGTGTTAATTGTTTTTATTATACTCTTCCACTTGAAATATTTAGTTTCTAGCCTAGAGTTCCCTAGCGTTTCCAGAACATTTCTGCAAATGCACACTATTTCTGAGTGCCATTATATATAGATGTAATAGGTTTTTAAAGGGATCAATTTTTTACCCTAGCTTGTTAAAGCTTAATTAAAAACTTATACATTTTAGGAAACTCTTTATATACCTATTTATAAGGTCAGTGTCTTATTACAAATTCTTTTTTTATCTGTAACCCAACCAGTGAAGCTTTAACTTGACACCAAAGCGCTGATTGCACATTGGACTTGGGAAGTCGTAAAAATTCAGAAAATAAGGTAGCATTATGGTAGAACTTACCTGGAGTAAAAAAGCATTTTTTTAAGTGTAGTTAAGTTTTCTCTGCATAAGATCCTAACCCTCTTAACAAGCAAAAAAAACTAGGTAGTGTGGGGGTAGGATCAGTCTTTGAAGAAAGGGGTAAAAGTAAAAGAAACTAAAAATTATTTTTGCCATCTTAAGAAACCTTTAATGTGAAGTTTAGATGGTTCAATGAATTCAATAAATTTAGAAACCTCAGTAGTTAGGCCCAGACTTTTTTGTTGAATTTGATTGGTCATTGACATATAGAAAGATTTGATGTGTGTATGAGATTGTGATTAAGAGCAAGAAGTGTACCAAGACTCCTCCAAATTATATAAGTTTGGAACCAAGGGCTTATTTTTATTGTAGTATGGGATGAATCGAATCTGAGGCGCTGGCCCAATGAGTGAGCAGGCTAGTAGGGATCTATCAGTAAGGAAAACCTAGCATATTTCACCAGACTAACTCTGGTGTCAGAGCTGATATAAGAAGCAATTGTGTAAGTATGCCAACAAGACCTTTTGATTAAATTATAATAAAACATAGTTTGAAAAACTGGATGCATTGTTAATGCAAGTCCACAAGAAATAGTCAGGCACAGATGCAATCTGAGTACATAGGAGCAATTGTTTGGATATGTCTGGGTCACGAGGGTGATACAAGTGGTGGCACGTGGAGCTGTGAAGCGCTCAGCACCGCTGGGTCTAGTGAAGTGGAGGATAGGTTTTAAGCCATAGGCTGAAAGCCCTGAAATCATTTCTTCATAAAACACTTGGGGTGGGAGATAAGAATGTAGTAGGTGAAGCTTACCACCATTGTAGTGTTTATGGATAGGCAATTACAATTAATGAGGATAGGAGTATTTTAGATATTTGAAGAGTCATCATCATTGTGGCATTATTCTCCTCAGAGGAGAAACCAACATTGAATTTCACTTAAAAGGGAGGAAGTATATGAAACAGAATGGCACAAAAGCGGCAGTGGTGAGACCATTAAAGCTTTGTCAGCTTATGAGAATATATGACCTTAGTTAAATTGATAACAAAAGTAGATATTGGATTGGGGGAGGGTGAGAGGGTGGTGGCAAATCAGGTGGATGCACGCAAGATGAAGCTCAAAGTTTAATTGGAACTAAGCGTTAAGAATCATTATGCATACTAGTTTAAATAGTCCAAATGTTTTTACCTGAAGGATGGAAAATTCTATGGGTGGAGTACTGCTACTCAATACTAGGGAAGTAGGCGGTTAAACTTAGGCATATATGATGAATGGTGCTTTAGAAGTTTGAATGTATCTACTTTTGATTTAAATTCACTCAAATTTTGCAAATTTGATAGAAAAAAAGCTTACTATACTTAATCGGGTACAATTAATAATTAGATACGAAAATAGGTATAAACAAAACTTAACTGGTAAATTATCTGACAACTAATCAAGAATAATATACTATATCCATAGATCATGATCCATTATAAACTAATGCCCTGATATAAAAATCTTTTATTAGATTATCCTAATTGACATAGATTTTAGTAGCAATTCTAATTTTTCTGCTCTTTAAAATATTACTCTTTAGAAATTAACAAAAAAAATTTGATCAACAGCTTATGTTTTATAAGGCTTCTTTGTTTATTTATATTGTAAAGATTGCTCATATAAAAATTTAAATTATATCTATGATTTGATTTCTATATGCTGGACCATAAGAATGTAAAAGTATAATTGGACTTATTAGGCCAAATTAGATTGTTTTTATTTAACTAAGGCAAGCCAACCAGGGGATGGACAATACAGAAACTGAAACTCCAAAACTAAATCAACCAAAAAATGAACTGACCGCCCTAAACAAGCATCAGGAAACGCAAAAGAAATGAAAAAACAACCTACCAGGTGGCACAGTGGTGAGCCGCTTATCCCTCCATGGTGGAGGGGGAGGGGGGATCAGATGGATTATTGATTTCAATTTCAGCAATGAAAAGGCAGACCAATGCTGAGAGCAAGGGGGTTGGGGCATCCGTGGGATGAGGTTGAGGTGGAGCATATATTTGTTGAACCAAAGGGTTTGTACCTGACTCATAGCCTCCATGAGTTGGGACACATGATGTTTAGCTTTGATGTGGGTATCAGGAAGGTGGGCAAATTTTGCAATGTTGGCTCTGGCTATACGTGTGGATGGGGAAAATTCTGCCAGTTCAGCGACATATTTGACAGCATTTGTGGCACTTTCAGCTAGGCGTTCAATTTCCTCTTTTTGTAACTATAGGGAAATTGTGGGGGAACTAGTGATATGCAGCCTTTGTTTAAATTAAGTGACATATTTTACCACGGCTTTGCAAATATGGCAATTTTTGAGCTGAGGCCACCGTGGCCTCAGCAAGCTGGTTGTTGCTTTGGTATGGGATAGCATTGGGGTTGAGGACATATAGTTTGAGCGGGAATGGGGCATCAAAGTCTGAATTCATAAAAGGTTCTAAATCGATTGGTTTAGCTGGAGGTGGGAAAATTTCACTTTTTTAGCACTAGTGGTGCCTAACTCAAAAAAGGGGAGCCACCAAGCATCTTTATTTGCAAAAGGTCCAAACAAAGTCATTATTAGAAATAAAAAAATCCTAATATGGCACCTCAGCTAACAGCCTAGGAAGCCATATCAGAAGGTGAGGAAGCTTTGGGGAAACTTTTGTCCAGTGCCAGCTTTAGCTGGCATACCATGGCGGACAGCATTGGGGTTGGAGCATCAGAGACATGGGGAGGTGAGACAATTTCACCAGATTTGGACAGTTCATCTAATAAATCCCAGGATTTTAGTTCACTTGGATTTTTTTGGTGATAGGTGGCTGTGGTTGGGTAGGGATTTGGGGCGGGAAAATTTTTGGATTGAATTTGGGTCCAAACCTGCTCCCAATTGGTTGGCGTGGGTGGAAATAGTCCGGCTTGGATTCAGGTTGCTAGATTATCTGCTGGTTCATCAAGTGCACAACCTGATGGGGTGGGGGTAGCCAAAATCCACACTTTAACGCTGTTGGTGTGGCCTCCTGGGTGGGTTGGAAGTATTCACAGCATTTTGATTGTATTGATATGCCTTTTTGATATGGTACAATTCATGGCATAGGGGAAAACTGTGCGGCCATTGTCAATGTGAGCCCAAAAGAACTTTTCAGGTACAAATGGGATGTAGGCACGCGGTGGAATGTGCTAGGCCATATTCAGCTGGTGGGGGGTAATGGTGGTCATTGCCCGAGGTGCTGCAAGGTGCTCAGCACCACTTTGCACAATGAATTGTGGATGAGGTCTTTACCAGAAGCTGCCAGCCCTGACATCAACTCATTTTAAAGTATTTGAGGGGAAAGGTGTGAGGGAAGGTTAGCAAAGGTCACCACAAGTGTAGTATCTTCTGGAAGACAAGTTTGCGTGGTGGCAATGGGCATGTTTTTGTTTATTAAGGGCATAGCTGCTGCAGCGGCCACATCCTCTTTGGTGGGGAAGCCTAGATTGAAATAGCCCTTGTAAAGGCGGAAGTCTATAAATCCTGCCAGTGCAAAGGTGGTAGTTGACAGCTCAATTATCGCTTTGTCAGAATATGGGAAGGAATGTCTGTACTTCACATGGAGGCAAAAGTGGATAGTGGATCAAGGTAGGGCTAAAGGATGGGTTTAGGTTGGGTGGACTCATGAGAGGTAGAGTGCTAAGTCCCTTGGAGGGAGATAGCAGCCAGATGTATTTGGCAGACTGGATGAGCCAGTCTGCACATATTTGCCTGCTGGGCGGTAAATGCTAGCAGGTGGAGCACTGCTGCCCCACACTGGGGAAGCAGGTGGTGGATCCGCGGACATGAATTAGTAAATTAATGTGGTGAGGCGGTGGTGAGAAAATTGACTTTTTTCTACAAAATTGCTCAAAAGTGATATCAAGTGGAAAGATCCAATTAGATTGTAAATATCTATTATTAGTAAGGGAGTGGAAGGCAAGATGGTAGGGTGTATGGCTACCAATTGAAGGTTATGGGTTTGATTCCTTCTTTCCCATATCAATCAAGGTGCCAGATGAAGGAAGTTGATGAGGTTAGTAGGTCTAATAACACGAAAACCTTACCCATGACATAACCATAAAAATCCAAGTCCTGACCTGGAGGTAAAAAACTTTCTACAATGGAGTTGACCCTGCTCAGGTTTCGTGTCAATACTTTCTTTCTCTATTTCAGTAATGTCTATCACCTGGTCAGTTTTCTCAAATGAATAAAAATATTTAATATTAGTAATATAAAATAAAAAAATTTTATGTCTAGAAATACATATTATAAATAATCACATAGTTTGCTAAAGTATTACAGGTATAAAAAGTTTCTATACTTGGTAAGTCACCAAATAAAAATTATAGCGACTCTGAAAGTAACTAATTTAGAATATTATATCGTAATATAAGAATTAAACAATACCTAATCTATGACAACTTTTATCTAGTTTTATTGAGCTTCAAGTAGTATAAAGAACTATATAGCTTAACAGTCAATGCCTTTAAAAGTAATGAACTTGTTCATGCTATTAAATTTAAGCAAACGACTCTATCTTTATAGTTTAATTTCAGAGAATCTTACCTCATTAACAATTACTAAATTGAGCCACACTATATTTAAAAGCCGAGGTAGATAGGTTAGAAGTATGCGTTTGAAATAGTGGAACGTTTTATAATGTGAATAAACTGTATTTCTTTGAATTTATTGCAAGGAAGGCCGACCATGGGATGGAAACTTCTGAATTTAACCCAAAAGAAACATAACTTAGAACAGGGAAATGCACCCCAGAGAAGCGAAGCTATCTCCTGTTGCCAACAGGAACGGCACTATGGGGAGGGGGAGGGAACGTGTGAGGAGGCCGTAGCCACAATTGAACACGTGTGGATGAAAGGGTCTGATTTGATGAACCAAACTGGGAACCAGAAGGAGACCAGCTGTCAGCGATGTTGTGGGAGGTATCCAAACATCCACGCCTGAAAGTGGTCCACCAAATGGGACCGAAATCTGTGGACAGCTTCTGGGAGGGTGGGGGTGGAGCCTGCGATGGCATCCAAGACAATCGTGTGGAGAGTCCACATGGCGATTGCGACCACCAGAGGTGGGAGGGAGGGTAGAAGGGGGGAGGCCATTGATAAAGAAAACATATCTCTTGACAGACTGAAGGGATGTGTCTGATCCTGGCCAAGCAGACGTTGAACTTCGCGCCATATCACTTTAGAGGTGGACACTTCTCCATGCGGTGGAACAGCGTTCCATACTAACCACACATGACGCAGGATGAGTGTAAAGCGTTAGAGCGCTCAGCCATATGGTACACCTGCCTCAGGCAGCGCCACACATGGGAATGGATTTGAGGCTGCAACAGAGGATGGTGTGTGTATTTCCAAGTAGTCTTCTGAGTCTCAATGGAGTATGGAATGTCCATCATGTCCAGGTAGTCCACCCTAGATAGGACATGGGGTCGTGTGGGGATCACGCCATCTTGGATGGGTAGCCCCTGTACCTCTTGTGTGAACTGAGGAGAGGGGCGGCCTCTCTGGGCTGTGTGTCCGCTAATACGAATTCTCCACTCAGCACTTCACATGGAGAGGAGGATTCGTTTGTAGTGGGTTTTATTCACATGAGGACCTGTGTCCAATGGGTGTGAAGCCAGGTATTTCATCAAGGAGTGAGGGTTTGATGGATTGTTAAGGCCCAAGGTGTGGGAGAAGTTAGAGCAGGCCACACGGGACCAGTGTTGGGAGGGGAGGTAGGGGCAGTGACAGCCGCAATCCAGGTGCCCAGGATCTTGGCAGCATGGGCTTTGAAGTCAAGCAGGCCCATGACACCATGATGATGAGGGCCAAACATGACCTCTAGCTGTACTGGTGGTGGGCGGCCTGACCAAAGCCATCCTTGTAGAAGGGCATACAAGGATTTGAAAAAGCTTGGGGAGAAGGGGATGGCGTGGGCTCCAAACTAGACTTTGAAGAGGAGCATATAGTTGTCTAAAACAACCCTGCCAGTAAGGGAAGTAGGGTGGGCTCGAGAGAGCCGATTCACTTTGTCATATTGTCTAGAATATGACTTTCCATTAATGCTGATGCGTACCCACCTGCCTCCACCCACACACCCATATGGCGGACAGGCCCTATGGTAGGACGTGGCACGAAGGGGAGCACTAGTGGGGCGGTGTGGGGTGAGCAGGGAGGACGAGCACGTGTGCAAGCAGATGGGCCGGGCTGGGCACTGGTCGTTGGGGCCCATCAGGTTTGCTACCGACCTAGGAGGATGATTTTGGTTTTAGAAGCGTCTAGTGCAGCATTACTTACCTTGGAATACTCCTGGATGAAAGCTTCAAGTGCACGTGCATCTTTATTATTAGACACCCCAACCACACAGTCATCTGCAAACGCCATCATCTTTACTGGGGCTTGGCCTGGCGCATGGACCCCAGTGAGTTGGGCATTCACATTTCGCAGTAGTGGGTCAAGGCTGAAGTTGTATAAGAGTGGGCTGAGGGGGTCCCCTTGTCGCAAGCCCCTTTGAGGGCGGACTACTTCTGTTAGGAAGCCAGGGCCACGCACTGCCATTGTTGAAGATTACGTGAGCAGCATTACCCAGTTGATGAAGCGAGGGGTAGGTGGAATTGATGGAGGCAGGCACTGAGGTGTTCCCAGTTTACTCTATCATAAGCCTTCTGTTGGTTCAAGAATACAAGTGCCCCAGAGGCTGTGGACTAGCATGCATTAGCCAAAGAGTACACGTTGTCCCAAATTGACCTTCTGGGTATGAAACTGAATTGTTCTGGGGAGATGGTGGCAGATGCTACAATCCCTAAACGGTTAGCCATGATTTTAGTTAAAATTTTTGTATCCATGTTAGTTTAAGAAATGGGGTGCCAGTTGGCTAAGTCTAGTTTGTCCCCTTTCTTGAAGAGTGTGATGGTGAAGGCCTCTTGTCCTCCTGGTTGGAGGCGAGTTTCAGAAGGCTCTGGTTAAGTGAAGCGTGCAGCAATGGGGATATATATTTGAAGTACTTTTTATAGAATTCATATGGAATGCCATCTGGGCCTGGGCATTTCTTATTTGGTGCACCGCGGATAGCTGTCCATAGTTCATTTGGAGTAATCAAAAACATTATTTCCGGGTATTGGGAAATTGTGTGGATGTGGGTTTGGTCAAAAAATTCTGCCGCTTCAGGCGGCTGAATTGGATTGGATTGGTAGAACTTGGAGTAATACTTTTATATTTTGATTGCCACTTTGGCTGGTGTATCCATGACAGAATTATCCGATTTTTGCACCTGTGTGCAGGCCATGCTCTGGCAAGGTGCGAAATTTTTTTAAAAATATGCGGTGCACTTGTCGCCCTCTGTAATGTGTTTGGCCGTGTACTGAACACAAACCCGATGTTTGTGTTGCCTTTTGAGCGCGTTGAGGTGGGCAGCTGCTTCCGCCCACTTCCGGCCCCATGCAGGGCTGTAGCCTGTAGCTGGGATGTTAGACTCCAGGTGTGCCAACTCTGCCAGAGCGCTCAAAATGATGGTTGATGTGGCTCATGAGCGCCGGGAGGAGAGGTGGCAAGAGTGGTGGATGGTATCCTCTTTGAAGGTTGACCATGTGGAGATAGGGTCCGCGCAAAACGATGTAACAAACTCTTTTGCCAAAAGCTGATTCCAACCAAGTGGAAAATCCTGGTGACACAAGTTCAGGAGGGCGGAGTTTGCACCAATGTGGGGCTTATTTACTGTGACAGGTAGGTGGTAGGTTATTGAGACCAGTTTGAGGTCAGAGAATTCAATTTTTGTTGTTTTGAAGTGGGAAATGTGAGGTTAAAATTTCGCCTGCATAAGGATATGGTTGATGTGGGTCATGGACCTTAATCGGCCATTGTGGATGTGGGGTCACATCATGTTTTTGAGCAGTGGGGCTTGCCACGGCAGCACATCCATTAACCCAAGGGTGGCCTTTAGAACGCGAAGTTCTACGTGGCCCTGAGGGCGTGGGAGGAGGAAGGCCAACGGTCCATGGGTGTGTTTAGCCAACAGTTCATGTCGCTGACTATGAAAAGGTCTGGGGGTAATGCAGGGATTTGACCAACGAGAAAAATTCCCAATGCTCTAGTGCACAGATTGGAGCATAGATGTTGATGATAGCATGCGCCACTATGGCCCACGAGAAAGTGACAATGAGGACTCAGCCATTGAGGAAGGATTCCAACAATAAAATTTTGAAAAAATTGTTTTTCCAAACTAGCACCCCACAGTGTTCTGACAAAAAAAATAGGGATTGGAGGAGCATGGTTTACCAAGCATCCTTGGAACCTCGTGGACAGTGGGACTCCTGGATGACAGGATATCCACGGGTAAATTTTTTTGTAAAAAACTTAGTTTCCTAGCCTGGGATGGCAAGGCCTTGAGTCCGGCTTATTCAACATCCCTAAAGTGAAGGTTTCCCCCATTGAACCTTAGGTGCGAGGGGGTGGGCATCTGGGCCCACTAGCCTCCTCTAGATCCCCATGGGCCTTCACGGCAGCATGGGTGTTTGCAGCAACGCTATTGGTAGTTTTGTTAATTTTAGCAAAAAGGTTCGCGTTGGCTTTTGCCTTCACTTTTTGTTTCCCCAACGTTAAGCAAATTTTTTGCGGTGCGGCTGAGTTTGGTGCACCATCAATTGGGTTGAAAAAAATTTTCAGGTAGGTTGGACCCCAAGTCAGTTTCAACCAAAGCTTGGTTGCAAAGATCGGGTGAGATTGAGCCACCCATTAGATCCTCAGATTGGGTGGCCCAATTGGCATGGGCTTCCCAATCTGATTGGTTGAGGGATTCCCGAGTTGCTTCCACTGCAAAGGTTATGATGTCCTCCTGGCGTTGAGAGTGTGAGATAGCATTGGTGACTTAGGCCGCTTCCTTGGTTATGGCCCTGTGGGCCTGCTTGGCCTTCTTCCGCTATTGCAGGGAAATAGGTTTTACCAGTAGGTAGCAGCCTTGTGCTCCCCCAAGGGAAAGCCTCTTTGGTGCTTGCAGTTGGTTTGTAGTGCGCCTCTCTGCTGGCCATGGCTGCCGAGGGGTGCTCTTGGAATGTGATGCCCTCCTTGGTGGGGCATGCATGTGCCTTATGGCTGAACACATCACAGTGGGTGCAGATGGGGGCGTGCTGTCCACAGTTGACCCGGAAAGGGTGGGTGGTATGCCCTGCGATACCAATAAAAGTGGAGTGCGGGATCTGGGTTAGGTCCTTCACGATCTCCTCAGTTGGGGTCAGAACTGCGATGGCTTTGCCAGTGCACTGGTGTGGCGTCAGCGTGAAGCATTGCATTTCGAAAGATTGTATTTCACCATATATGGTGAGATCATCTTTCAGGTGCTGCTCCAAAATGGCACATTTTACCATAGTAGGCAAAAAGTCAAACGTGAGGAAAATTTGGTTGGATTTTGTCCATCTGGTGCATTTGGTTTTAAAAAATTGTTGCCCTTTGGGGAGGTTGATCACTATGTGCACTGCAATAGCTTTGTCTTCTGCCTCCTTGTTTTCAAAGCTGAGGTCCAGCCAACCGCATGACATGGAGTGAGGTGCAATGTACACCGCAGTCAGGAAAAAAGTGTGCACATCCCCACAAAATTTTTCCCTTAAAGCTGTTTGTTGGATGTCCAGAAACACACGGACTCCATATTCCACCAATGAGAGTAGTTGGGAGTGTGGCATGTTGATGTACTGGTTGCATTGCACTTGCCAAGTGAGGATTTTCAGGGACATAGTGACCACCAGTTTTTTATTTTTTTTCTATTCTTCCAGTTTTTCCAGGGCGTTTTTGAACATCTGAGGCCGCAGCCTACCACCTGCTACTCTTACCTTACTTGCCAACTGCTCCCTGACATGGGCGCAGACTAATCTTCTCTGTGAGATTATCAAATTAGAATCAGACTTGAATTGAATAAGTTGTAAATTGATTGCAACGAGAGAGAAGAGTAATAAACTGTATTTCAAATACTCAATTAAGGTAAATAAATTAATTCTTTAGATTAGAATATTTTATAATCAACAGGTAGAAGAATCATACTATAGTATAACGCTAGTGATATAGAAATATAGCTTTAACTAAACATTTACATTTTACTATCATAAATGATAATAGTAATAAAGAATCAGCTTTTTACTATCAACTTTAGTGATAACTTTTTTACATCAGATCAACCATTAGTGAAAAGCCAAAATCCAGTGATTTAAATAAAACATTCTATAAAGATTAGAATTGCTAAATAAGACTTCCAAGGTTAATAAATTTATTAAACACTATGTATTCCAACTAGAAATCATCTTTTCTGTCTGATTGGAATGCCAATAGTAGTATTATAATTGGTTAGACATGGTTCTAAGCCAAGTACTATTAAAACTAATTTCTCATGGATTATCCAATAAAGAGATCTAAAAATTACATGTGATGTTACTTTTTCAAGACCCAATAGATTACCAGTGTTTGATTTAGCTGGTTTGATTGAGCACTTTTTTGAACAAGTGATTGGCCATAAAATTGACATTTTGGTGGAGAGTTAATAAGGTGAGCACACAATAAATGCAACCTTCTCGATTGGTTTAGCAATCTTTGCCATATAAACATCAGAAAATATTAAGCAAAGTATATGGTGAGGTACAGCTTCATGTCTAAAAAAGCCTCGCTTGCAATATTAAACAAAACATAAGGGGAGGATTGAGGCGTTGGATTGTGCATCAAGTTGGCATCGTGTAACTCAAAGAACCTTGGCACCAACTCAAAACCAAGTGGAACTAAGCCATCAATTGTTGTCTCAGCTATTTCCAAAATAAGTATTATATGATAAAGCACTAAAGGTTACAAACAATGTTTTATTTCTTATAGCATTGGAAGACTGTAGATCTCATAATTTGTTATAAAAATATATCATGTTAAATTTACTTCCTTTTAAACATTAAAATACTGTTGCTAAGAAAGTATAGATATGCTTTCTTTAACAGTTCACTAAGTTTAAAATCAAAGATAGCTTTACTTGGGTTTCTAAGAAAAAGATGATTATTCTTCTTAAAAGGTTACTTAAATATGTCAGGGTAAATGGCTAAAATGATTATAAAAATTTATGATATCTAAAATATGTCATATAAGGGTTGGTTAGCCTGCAAGAAGATTTTTGCTTCCATACAAGTTCAGGTTTTGATAGGTCTGAAACCATTACTGGCTAAAAAAACTTGGCTTGGAAAATTTTACTAAGGTTGAACCGCCTCAATTACTTTTAAATATGTCATTATATATAATTGATTATTGCTTTTATTGTAAGAATTCAATATGGTAAGTCTAACGATAAATTTAAAATAAAGAAATTAAATATGATGACTATTGCTTTGCATTTTTGAAGTCTGTCAAGATTATGATATGACTAGACAATAAGCCCCAAATAGCTATGGCAAATTGGCTAAAATCGGCCAACAATAATTTAATAGTGTACAAAATATTCAAGCACCTTGGGATAAGGTGATATTGAGTCTGGAATATAGATATATGATCTCCTCTAAAAAAGGATATAAAGTGATGTCAATTCATGATGAATATTTAAGAGATCGCCTCAAAATAAGGCAATAATGAAGTTTTATGTAAGCCTGCTGGGACCTCATAGTTATGAGGATGAACTAATGAGGATATGTCAGTAAAGAATAGTCTAAGCAAAATGTTCATTATTACCAAAGTTGATGATATATAGGTATGATGAGAATATTGTTGGAGAGGTTTGTAAATAAGAAAAAGAAAATGGAGTAGGAAGGATATACTAACTAATATTAAATAAATAGAATGGTTGCTTGGGGCTAAAGATCTCCATTTTTATTATAGTAATAAATTGTTATAAAAACCAGTAATACCATATTGTCCATTTGATGCTCAGTGGGAACTTAGCCTGTGAAAACCCTTAGGTTGTATCTCACCAATATCGCTAAAACTATAACAGTGGTGCTCACTACAAGGGGCCCATTGATTAAACACCGAAATAAAAAAATAAAATTTTTCAGTTGCTAGCTATGTCACATCAGGCATGCATTGATGATTAATCCTAATGGCACACTGCGCCTGCTGAATATTAAGAACTTAAACTTGCTTTGGAAGTGGTGCTTAAGAAGCAGGATGAGCTCCTTCTGGAGCATAACAACATAATGAACCAGCTCAATAATACATTCAGCCAAATGTGGGTCCTTGGACAACAAAACAGGCAACTTGCTAATCGCCTGGATGACATTACTGGCGGGTTACATTATTCAGAAAGAAAGTCAAACAACACCTCTTACCTTCAGCGCCCTCAAATGGAAGTGGACAAACTTTAGCCGCTTGAGAGGAATTATATCATGATAACTACGAGGCTGGGTACCAAGTCAAGAAGGCTTTCAGTGGAACTTCAGGCAGTCTCAGATATGATTATGTACTGATGAACCAATTTCCTCAGGTGATGGCTGTACTGTCCACTGAAGGAGCCCAAGTTAACCCTGAAACAGCGTAAAAGCCATGTGCCGCTGGCCCTACCAAACCAGCATCTCAATGAGATCCACCTATGGGTCCCTACCTATTCCTCAGTATGCTCCAAAGTCTTGCAGTTATGATAAGAGAAGGTTTGTATTGATAAGCTGCCTCCATTTGACCGCAATGGGAACATCCACAGGCTCTTTAAATTATTAAAGTTTGCAGCAAAAGGAGCATCTGATCAGCACAAGGCTAGATTGCTGGTATTCGCCCTGAATGTTGGAAGTGCTGACCAGTTTCACTTGCTATCTTCCAAGCAGTTCTGTTACATATCAAGAAGTGAGTGATACAGTGCTGTGATTGTTTGGAGGTACCGCAAAGCTGTTTCAGCAGAAGGCTGAGTTCTTGACCATTAAGTCCAGTTAATGAGACCCTCACTGCATTTGCTGAACGATTTTACTGCGGAAGCCCATGTGCTGATTGGGGCAGGGACTTTGTCTGAATCCAATGTGGGAATTGCAATGACCTCTGCAGTGAAACCATACCATGAACTTTACAACATTATGGCGCCAATTTTAGAGGATGACGTAACCCTTCTCAAGATTATTCAATTTTTGCGCCATTTATCCGCTACCTTTCCTACACCCAATACAGATTAAAAACATACTACAGCCTTTGTCAGATCTTCTTATCAAGGATAGTTCTCCCAATCTGTTCAGATTCCGCCTAGTAATCCCTGGCCTTTCTATAACTATGCACCTCGCCCTTGGCTGAGTTACTCCTAGCAGTTTAATTTCCAGTCTGTACCTGCTTATGACAATCCAAGCACCACAACTTCTGACCTGTGACAGAATATACCGACTTTCAGCAGTCAAACTATTGTCCTGGCCCTGATTATGCCGCTTGCCAACAGTCAAACTATCAGCCTGGACCATATTAAAATAACAAAGGATGCGGACCCTACATATAAATTTTTTTTGCCTGCGTTTGCCCTGGGCACCTTGCACGGACAGCCCCAATCTTCAGGTCCATTACATAAAGCAGGATCAGTACTACCAGGTTTATATGGAGAGGAGTAAAAATGGGGCTCTCTAAATCCTCTATTCCAAACCCAAACGTCCCACCTGAACCTATCAAAGTATTAAGCAGAAGTCCCTCATTAAGACGACAAGCTCCTATATCAGCATCTGGTTGGAGGGGTGAATGTATTGACATGAGCGTAAGCCAAAGCCGTGGTGGAAGAAGGACCTTAGGACAACCAATACCTTAATACTGTCAAATATTTGAAAAAAAAATTTACTCTGACCAGCTGGAACTGTCCTCAGATGCACCTTCCCTGAAAAGAGTAAACGTTGTCATCCCAGTGGTCATTACTGTTAAGGAATACCCTAAAGTTGAGGAAGATATTATAAGCTCATTGGGAATAGAGATCCTTTAAATGTACACTTATTAAATAGTCAAAATTCTTCTTAATCTGAGTGTACGTACTGTGACATTTTTGTAGCAAAAAACCAAGTCCGTGCTATAGTAGATATGGGTGTCCTGGTCAACATAGTCTCCACTAAGTTGGTGGCGAAGCTGACGTTAAAACATGATGTTGATCATCAAATGATGTTTTGGAAGCTGGAGCGGAAATCACGGTCTCTGATGGAACATAGAGTGTACTACCTCTGCAGCTTGGGTCAATTGACATTATAGCTTTGGCAATAGTGTTACCAAACAATAATTAGGGTCTGTTAATTGTAAGCGCTTTTATGAAACACTTTGGTGCTGACATTGATATGACAGAGGAGCCTTTCGAAATTCCGGGGCATCAGATCCCAATTTATTTTACCTCAAAAAGAGTTCATAAGGATCTGGTACATATTGGACACGTCATTCTTGCTTAAAGTTATGGGGTGATTTCAGTACGCTACAAGAAATTAAATAATAAGACCTGGGCGCTTCCCCAGCAGATATATGAATACCAAGGGCTGCCTCTCAGTGCTGTGGGGCCTATATCCATCCCCTCCAAGTATCAAGTAATAGTAAACACTGAGTTAGAGGTTGAAGTACCAGCTGGGCTCTATGGGGAGGTTATTGAGCCTTATCAATAATCACGTTGAACCTCATGTGGCTCCAGGTATTATACTTCTAGGACATGGGTAGATCAAAAGTTTACTAGAATATATACAAAAAGAACTATTTCATATCCGCCACTATCAAATAGTGGCATGTTTACACTGAACCCCAGTCAGGAGGTCCTTCAAGATCAAGCATTCTGGTCACAAGATGAATTTGTCTACCAATCAAACCACAGCTCGGCGTAATGGTGGTTGTATAGAGTGGAAATTTAATGAGGATATTGGAAGAACAGTTGGTTTAGGCAAAATCTTTATTTAAAAAATAAAGAGATCTTTGCCGTTGATGACCATGATTTAGGGTGCACTTGGGGGGGTCCATCGATTAAACAGTAGAGATCATCCTCTCAACAGGTCTCATCTGATCCACTGATTAAGAGCAGTTGAAGAAGAAGTCACCGAGAAAATTGGAAAGCTGTTAGGCAAGGGATGCTCAAGCCATCAAAGTGTCCATGGGCTTCTCCCGTTCTAATTGTAAAAAAAGACAGTACCAACCAGGTAGTGATAGACTACCAGAAGCTCAAAAGTATTACTAAGAATGTCCCGTATTCCTTGCCACAGATTGATGACGCTTTTTTTAGTACTAGATGGTCCCAACCCGTTGATGACGCTTTTAATTGGTTATAAAAAGAGCTCGTTACTACTCAGTACAAGATTTGATATCAGGGTACTGGCAATTTGTGTTGCCCGTGGCAGAACAGGAAAATGCGCCATAATCATATCCAAAGGGTTTTTCAACTAATATCTATGCCTTGAGGGCTATGTAACGCCCCGGCTACGTTTCAACAGGCCATGAACACCATCCTTGGCGACCTGAATCTGTCATGTGTTCTCATGTACCTCAACAAAATCAATGTCTTCTCCAAAACGTTTTCTGATCACCTTACCCAGTTGAAGGAGATATTCTGCCGGCTTGCTAAGGCCAACATCAAGATTACAGCCCATAAATGCCACATATTCAAGGACCGAATGTAGTACCTTGGTTTGTTGTAGACACAATGGGACTTAAAGCTCAATCAGCCAAGGTGGAAGATATCTGAAAATGACTTTGCAAACAGTAAGCGTGACATAAAAGTAATTTTTGGGATGTTTGGTTACTACCAACGCTTTATACCCAACCTCAGATATATTAGAGGTCTGATGTTTGAGTTCTAAAAAGGATGTTGTATTTGAATGGATGGAATCCCAAAATGCCCCTTTGATACCCTTTAAATGGCGTTAGTCAGTGCGCAAGTGCTGCGCTACACAAATTTTGATAAAGAGTATATCATCCAGACAGATGAATTTATTTCCGCTGTAGGCCGTCCTATCTTAAAGAGATGATGAGGGGTAAGAGCACCCATCTATGTACTGCAGTTGGAGCCTTAACTTCCATGAACGCAATTATACATGACCCAGTGGGAGTGCTTATCGTGATCTATTCATATAAGTAATTTAGGGTGTATTTGCATTTAGTATAGTTTAAAGTCATAACTGATCATGCTTTGTTTCGCTGACTGCAGATTCTAAAGGAGCCTGAAGGGCGTCTAGCCCGATGGGCTCTCAAACTGCAGGCTTATGACTTTGAGATCATCCACTGACTTGGAGCTAGATACCAGAACGCTGATTGCATATCTTTTTTTAGTACTAGTGGTGCCCTACCCAAAAAGGGGGAGCCGCCACGCAATTTATTTGCAAATGGGCCAAACAAAGGGATTAACAGAAAAGATTCCTATTATGGCACATCAGCTAACAGCCTAGGAAGCCATATCAGAAGGTGAGGAAGCTTTGGTGATATTTTTGTCCAGCGTCCGCTTTAGCTGGTTGACCATTGCGGACAACATCAAGGTAGGATCATCAGCAACATGTGGCATAAAGAGGTATAATTGTGGGTTCTCTTTGTTGATGAGGCTGTCAGTGTACATTGCCTCACCGTATTGAGCAATTTATTGCTCAGCAAAAAAGACGAGAGCAGGCACACTAGTAAATGAATTGATGTGATGGCGGGCTTCAATAAATTGGGGTCTAATTGAGAAGCTTTTGCTGCATCAATGCAAATGCGGCTCTCACCAAAAGCAAGCTTCAAAATTCATAATTCGCATTTTCCTCAAAATCATGAGGAAAACTGGGGATAGTAATACCCTTAACAAGGGGCTCCATCGCCCTTAAAGTTGCTGATGAAGTAGGGTGTTGGTAGGGGCAGCTGCAGCCTCAACTACCATTTTATTAAAATTTTATAAATTTGGAAACCCGTTTTAAGGGCGAAAACGGTGGGGACATGGATTAAGGGTCAACAAAGAACTCCTCCAAAGCAAAATACGGTTTCACATGGTACGGCCATTCATCTTCATCAATCCATTTGAGGCTCTCAAATGGATTGGATTCAGCCAGCATTGGGCCAGCCACTAGAATTGGGGGTAGTGGCAGGAGCTGATTGGCTACATGATGTTGACCACGGCAGCTCAGCTGAAACTGTTTCATCTGTCAACTCAGGATTCTTTATTCCAGTCAAATTATCCAATTTTTTAAAGAATTTTAAGTTTTGATTGGCTTCTGCCTTAGAACCAGCACCAGAATTTGCCAAGGGTGGGGGCAGGAGGATTGAGCCCCATTTTGAAAAATTAGGCCAAACCAGCCACTGACCCAACGACATAAGGAGGAGCAGTGGAAGTAGCTGAGGCGGAAACCATAGGGCACTTGCACTTTTAGTGATCAAATTTGATGCACAAGTGGCAAATGGCGTGGCCATTCTCGATGCATACCCAAAATGGGTGATCAGGGGCAGATCTGATCAATGTGTGAGGGGGAATTGCGAGGTGAGTGTTGCAAGGGAATGGGTGGATTGTTGCAGTGGTGTGCAGACCTGACAAACGATCCACTTCATTAAGAAACATGAATTGCAACACGGGGTCTGCACTATAAATGACCAAACCCTCCATGGGCTCATGGCGGAGGCGTTTGGGGAAAAGGTGGGAGGCAACCCAGCGAACTGGACCACCAAAGTGGCCTCATCTGGGAGCTGGGTGCAAAACGGTTGGAAGGGAAATATTTTTAAAAATTATTGGCATCTTAGATGCTGTTGCATCAGCTCAGAATGGAAGCTGAGGTCAGAAACACCCCTTATAGAGGCGGAAATCAATAAATTCAGCGGGTTAAAACACTTATATGGCCATCTCAATGACGGCTGCACTTGCATATGGGAAGAGGTTCCCTATTTGACCCAGAGGCCAAAATGCAAATTACTCCATGGGAGCACCTCCTAGGAACTTGTGAGGTGGTGGGCCAAGTACCAAGGGGGACATAACACCCAGTGGCCTTAGGGGCTAGCAGAGCCAGCCCAGGTATGTTTATGCAGTGGCCAAAATATGGCAGATGACGGTGCACCACCACCTCAAGCCAGGGCAGCAGGCGTCAAGAGCATTAGCATTTGTAAGTCTAAGCTGGATCAAGCAGCGATTTTTTTATTTTTTTTTAATATTCAAACTGACTTTAATTTCGATCACAAAATGAAATAGGGTTTAACGCTGATTGCTTGTCAAGACTACCAATGATTGCTGTCACAGTGGATCTGAGCAATATAATGTATGTTAAATTGCTCAGCGGAAATATGATGACAAACCACCTCAAGTCATAAAGGGATTAAACGGGATGTGAGCTAATACCTTTCTGCAAAGTGGGGAGCTGTATAAGCGGATTTGAGATTCTCTGGGTAACTTTCTGTGACCCTCTGCACGGTCAAGCATTATAATGAGTGCAATAAGGCAGTCAGACATGGTTGATTGTTCAAGATGATGGAATTGTTTCGCCCTCAGTATTATTAGAAAGCATGGGCTTTGATCTGTTTGAGACATTTCCTGCTTTTACCTGTGCCAAGTGGAAAAGCCGTTCTACCAGAAACCATGTACTGACTAGTGAAACTGATTTTTTTTGTCATACAACTTCCATTGATGTCTTTGATCCCTGCCAATGAGTTCTATTATTCCAATTACATTATGGTGGCGATTGACCACTTGACCAAGTAGGTAGAAAAATAGGCGATAAGGGATTTAAGGGGCGATATCAGTGGCTAAGTTCATAATGGTATGTATCATCCAGCAATATGGCTGTCCTCAGTTCATCCTTACCAATAATGGAACTAACTTCACCTTTCACATCCTTCCAAAGCAAAAGAAGATGATGGCAATCTACATAGTTCTGATGACTTCATACAATTTTAAGTCCAATGGGATGGTTGAGCGAGTTGATAAAACCTTGGCGAACATACTCCAGAAATTAGTAATGGATCAACCTTCATATTGGAGTTCCCTCCTTTCCACCGCCATCTTTACCTATAACATTAGCTTTCATTATAACATGAAAAGATTCTTATCCAGTTAATAAATGGGTGGCAACCAGCTCTACCTGCATTACTATATGCTTTCGTGGAAAATACTGGTGGAATGATCCTCAACGTTACTTGACTAACCAAAATAACACTTTAATTAAATTGCAAACCAAAGCTTACTCCTTCAGATGGGCCACAAAGATAAAGAATCAGGACGCCAATCAGGTATGGCATAGTGGAATAGCTTAGTTCAAAGAAAAGGAGAGATGTTTCTGTTCCATGACCAGTATTGGTTTAGTCTGAAGTGTAATTTGGACAACATCTCAATTGTTCTGTTCAAAATAATTGAGAAAACAAGTATTGACGCCTATACTATCCAGGACCCGCAAGAAGTCATATTATTAATCAAGTGCACGCAAAATTCATTTGGGCGTATAAACAGTAGGAGACTTATTTTCCAGTCAAGGGGGGTAATGTCAAGAATCTGATATGACAGGACAATAATCTCCAAATAGCTATGGTTGATTGGCTAAAGAACCGCCAACAATTTACTAGTGTACAAATATTAGAGCGCCTTGGGATAAGTCAATATTGAGTCAGGAAGAAAGTTATTGGATCACATCCAAAATAAGGTGATAAGATGATGTCAAATCATGACAATCATTTAAGAAATATCTGAAACAAAGCAATAGGGAAATTTAGAATATTAGACCCTGCAGGCACCTCACAGTTATGAGGATAACCAATGAGGATTGGTGGTAAAGAATAGTCTAAACAAAAGGATCAGATCTACCTTCATTACTGATATATAAGCGAGATTAGAAGAATGAAGGGGGAAGATTGTAACTAGGAAGAAGATAGAAGATCAGGAAGGATCTGCTAACAAATATTAAGTTAAATAAAGTAATGTGGTTTGAATTAATTGCTCAAATTTTTACTAAAGACTTTAAGTTGTTTTAAGGACTGGCAACCCCCAATTTGTCTGTCCATTGCTTAGTGAAAACTGACCCTGTGCAAACCCTTATGGCATATCTCACCAATATCACTAAAATAATAACACTGATGCTTCAATCTTCAAGTTAAATTGTTGTCAATGCTATAATGAAATTAAACGTAGTCTAAATGTATCTATTTATTAAAAATCTCATTTTCCTCAAATTGCTTTAGTTTATTATAATTTAAGATCTAAAGCAACGTTATATAATAGCATCAAAATTATGATGTAGAGTAAGCTTTTAATATTTTAAATTTTTTCATTTTTAAAAAACTGAGGTGGAAAACAAAATAAACTCTGCATCACTTTTAGGATTGGGTTAAGTTCTCAGGGGGACATTAATTATTGAAAGTTTTTCATGAGGAAGCAAGGGTTCATAGTATTTCTGATTTGATTGCCATTATACAAACATGTCTTAAGGGAAGAAGGGTCAGAAATTTATTATAGCCATGTTATAGATTCTTGAGGACTAACAATAAAACATGAACGCATTAGCTTAGTAAGCTTTGGTCATACAGAAACAAATTATTAGGGTAAGAAGTTTGAAGCAGCAATATCTTCTATATAATCAATATAATTTTAGCTTTATAGAAATCTAGGTGTTAAAGATACCTACGGCACTCTGGATTCTGATACAATTCTTAAGGATATAAATTTCAAGATATGTCACTGCTAGAATAGCATTTTGGGTTGATATATAAACGTAATGTTAAAATTGATTTCTTGCTGCATGATTTCTTAACTTAAAAACTGTATTTTAGGTGAGCAATTTGTTATTAAAAAGCTACATAGAGCAATTGGTGTCTGGTGTATCAATAACTATAAGTTTAAGAGAATGATTGTTATATAGGTAATAGAAAATTTTTAAGTAAGTTTAATGCGCACTTTTTTGTCAAAGTCTCAGTAAACATAGGTCTTGATCTAAGATAATAATTGACTGTATTTGATTTTATAAAGTCAAATTTTATCTAATAGAGACCATGACTTTTAACTATTAAGTTTCTGCTTCTCTTGGAGCTACTGATATGATGAATATATAATTGCATGTTGCATGCTGGGGGGTAATGGTCCATTATAAAGCCTATTTATACAGGTAATTGGATAAAATTTTAATAGTGTTTTTTGCGCTTAATGAGGCTTGGGTTGGTATGTAATGGTTGATTTAAAAGCTTATAAGGCTCTAGAGATGTTGAGCCTTAAGAGCACATGGCTTTCCCAGTGTCATGGGTTTGGCTAGTCTGCTTTCATAATTCATATGAATACTGCAAAAATTTTTGCATTTTAGAACATGTTAACCTGAATAGATTGTGCATCTATTACTGACATAGGACCATTACACTTCTTGTGCAGATGTAATAAAAGCACATGGTTAAATAGCCTGACGTATACTGAAATGATAAGAATTAATAAGATCATTGATCTTTGAAGCATCCAGATGACCAACTCTTTAGATCACTGTAATATAGATTCAAGTTTGTTCTCTAATTTCTTTAAACTGACAATAGTTCTTTGGAACTTTTCTTTCTCATTGCAATCACTATTGCAACCTATTCAATTCAAGACTGAATCTAGTTTGATAATCTCACAGAGGAGATCAGTCTGCGCCCATGCCAGGGAACAGTTGGGCAAGCAAGGTAAGAGGAGCAGGTGGAAGGCCCGCGGCCTCCAACGTATAAAAACGCCCCAGAGAATCTGCAGAATAGACAAAAATCTTGAAAAATTGGCGGTCACAATTTCCCCGGAGATACTCGCGTGGCAAGCACAATGCAACCAGTATATCAACACGCCATACTCCCAGCCACTTTCGTCGGTGGAATTTGGAGTCTGTGTGGATCTGGACATCCAAAAAATGGCCTTATGGGAAAAATTTTGTGAAGATGTACACAAAGTTTTCCTGACTGCGGTGTACATTGCACCTCACTCCATGTCATGTGGTTGTCTGGACCTAGGTTTCAAAAGCAAATAAGAAGCAGACGAGGCTGCAGCAGTGCTTTTAGTGGTCAACCTCCCCAAAGGGCAATGAGTCATCGAAACCAAATGCACCAGATGGACAAAATAAAACCAAATTTTCCTCACGTTTGACTTTTTGCCTACTACGGTAAAACGTGACATTTTGGAGCAACACCTGAAAGATGGTCTCGCCATATATGGCAAAATACAATCTTTTGAAATGCAACGTTTCACGCTGATGCCACACCTGTGCACCGGCAAAGCCATCGCAGTTCTGACCCCAACTGAGGAGATTGTGAAGGACCTAACCCAGATCCTGCACTCCACTTTTATTGATATCACAGGGCATACCACCCACCCATTCTGGGTGACCGTGGACAGCGCGCTCCCCATTTGCACCCACTGTAGTGCATTTGTCCATAAGGCGCATGCATGCCCCATCAAGGAGGGCGTCACATTCCAAGATCACCCCTCGGCGGCCATAGCCAGTGGCGAGGCGCACTATGAACCAACCGCAAGCACCAAGGAGGCTTTCCCGTGGGGAGCACAAGGCTGCTACCTATTGGTAAAGCCTATCTCCCCGCAGGAGTAGAAGAAGGCCAAGCAGGCCCATAGGGCCGCAGCCAAGGAAGCGTCCAAGGCCAGCACTGCTATCCCACACTCACAATACCAGGAGGACATGGAGACCTTTGTGGTGGAAGCAACTCGGGAATCTATCATCCAATCAGATTGGGAAGCCCATGCCAATTGGGCCACCCAATCTGAGGATCTGATGGGAGATTCAATCTCACCCAATCGGTGCACCCAAGCTCTGGTCAAAACTGACTTGGGACCTATCCCAACTGAAAAATTTTTTTGACCCGCTTGATGGTGCACTGAACTCATCCGCACTGCAAAAAATTCGTCCAACGTTAGGAAAACAAAAAGTGAAGGCCAAAGCCAATGTGACTCTTTCTGCAAAAATTAACAAAAGCCCCAATAGCATTGATGCTAACACCCTCGCTGCTGTGAAAGCCTGTGGGGACCTTGAAGAGGCTGGTGGGCCCAGATGCCCACCCCTCACACCTAAGATGTGATAGGGGAAACCTTCACTCTAGGGATTTTGAATATCGCCAGACTCAAGGCCTCCCCATCCCAGGCTAGGAAACTGAGTTTTTTACAACACAATTTACCCGTGAATATCCTGGCCATCCAGGAGTCCCACTGTCCACGAGGTTCTGAGGAAGCTTGGAAAACAATGCTCCTCCCATCCTTATCCTTTTGGTCGAAGCACTGTGGGGTGCTAATTTGGAAAAATAATTTTTTCAAATTCACATCCTCAGAAACATTCCTAAATGGCCTAGTGCTCGTCATCACCTTCTCGTGGGCTGATGTAGTGCATGCAATCGTCAACATCTATGCCCCAAATGATGCACACAAGCATCGGGAATTTTTCTCGTTGGTCTAATCCCTCCTGCTACCCCTGATTCTTTCCTAGTTGGTGACATGAACTGTTGGCTAACCTCACCAATGGACCGGTGGCCTCCCTCACCCCACGCCCCACAGGGTCACGTAGAACTACGCGTTCTAAAGGCCACCCTTGGGTTAATGGATGTGCTGCTGTGACATGCCCCGCTGCTCAAAAACATGACATGTCCCCACATCCACAACAGCCAATTAAGTTCCATGACCCGCATCGACCTTATTCTAACACTGGTGAAAATCCAAGCCCACATCTCCCACTTCAAAACAACGAAAATGGAATTCTCCGACCACCGACTGGTCTTGATAACCTACCACCTACTGGTCACAGTTGCTAAGGCCCCACATTGGTGCAAAATTCGCCCCCCAAGCTCGCGTCACCAGGATTTTCCATGCAGGTGGAAGAGGCAACTTTGGCAAAATAGTTTGTTGCACCGTTTTGTGCAGACCCCATTTCCACATGGGCAACTTTCAAAGATGACACCATCTGCCACTATCACCATCTCTCCTCCAGACGCTCACGAGCCACATTAGCGGTGATCTCGCGCGCTCTGGCGGAATTAACCACTTGGAGTACAACATTTCAGCTACAGGATACAGCCCTGCATGGGGCCAGAAGTGGGCGGAGGCAGCTGCAAACTCAACGCACTTGAAAGGCAACACAAACATTGGGTTTGTGTCTAGTACAGGGCCACATGCATTACTAAAGGCAACAAACCACCGCATATTTCTTTAAAAAAAATTTGCACCATGCCAGAGCGTGGCCTGCACACAGGTGCAAAGATCAGATAATTCCATTGCGGACACACCGGCTGAAGTGGCAATCAAAATGTAAAAATATTACTTTGAGTTATACTGAGCCAAACCAATTCAGCTGGCCAAAATGGCGGAATTTCTTGACTGAGCTCATATCTGCACTGTTTTCCAATACCCAGAAATAATGAATTTAATTACTCTGAACGAATTATGGACAGCCATCCACGGTGCGCCAAACCAAAAATGCCCAGGCCCAGATGGCATTCCATATGAGTTCTACAAAAATATTTCAAATATATATCCCCATTGCTGCTAGCCTCACTTAACCAAAACCTGTTAGAAATGCGCCTCCTACCAGGAGGACATGAGGCCTTTACTGTCACACTCTTCAAGAAAGGGGATAAGCTTGACTTAGCCAACTGGCGCCCCATTTCTCTAACAAACACAGACACCAAAATTTTAACAAAAATCATGGCTAACCGTTTAGGGACTGTAGCATCTGCCACCATCTCCCCAGAACAATTTGGTTTCATCCCCAGAAGGTTGATTTGGGATAACGTGCACTCCGTGGCTAATGCATGTCAGTCTACAGCCTCAGGAGCACTGGTATTCTTGGACCAACAAAAGGCCTATGATAGTGTAAACTGGGAATACCTAAGGGCCTGCCTCCATCAAAATCGTCTACCCCCTGCTTCATCAACTGGGTGATGCTGCTCACGGAATCTGGACCAATGGCAGTGCATGGCCCAGGCTTCCTAACAGAAGTAGTCCTCCCTCAAAGGGGCTTGCAACAAGGGGACCCCCTCAGCCCACTTTTATACAACTTCAGCCTTGACCCACTACTGCGAAACATGAATGCCCAACTCACTGGGGTCCATGTGCCAGGCCAAACCCCAGTCAAGATGATGGCATTTGCAGATGACTGCGTGGTGGGGGTGTCTAATAATAAAGATGCATGCGCGATTAAAGCCCTCATCCAGGAATATTCCCGGGTTAGCAACGTGACACTGAACGCCTCCAAAACTGAAATCATCCTCTTTGGTCAATTTCAGAACTGCTGGGCCCCAGCAATTAGTTCCCAACCCAGCCCATCAGCTCGCCCACGTCCACGCCTTACTAACTCAACACACACCGCTCCACTGGTGCTCCCCTTCGTGCCACATCCTACCATAGGACTGGTGCGCCATCTGGACATGTGGAGGGAGGCAGGTGGATACACGTCAGCAGTAATGGAGTGCCGTATTCTGGACAACGTGACGAAACGAATCGCCTCTCTCAGAGCCCACCCTACTACCCTCACTGTCAGGGTTGTTCTAGCAAACTCTATGCTCCTATCCAAAGTCTGGTTCGGAGCCCACACCATCCCCTTCTCCCCAAACTTCTTAAAATTCCTGTATGCCTTGCTGCAAGGATGGCTTTGGTCAGGCCGCCCTCCACCAGTACAGCTAGAGGTCATGTTTGGCCCTCATCATCATGGTGGCATGGGCCTGCTTGACTTCAAAGCCCATGCTGCCAAGATCCTGGGCACCTGGATCGCGGCCGTCACCACTCCTACACTCCCATCCCAACACTGGTCCCACGTGGCCCACTCCAACTTCTCCTGAGCCTTGGGACTCAACAATCCATAAAACCCCCACTCCCTGATGAAAAACCTCGCATCTCACACATCGGCCAAAGGTCCTCATGGGACTAAAACCCACTACAAACGAATCCTACTCTCCATGCGGAGCGCAGAGTGGAGAATTTGTATTAGCGGACATACAACCTGAAGAGGCCGCCCCTCTCCTCAGTTTACACAAGAGGTACAGGGGCTACCCATCTATGATGGCGTGATCCCCATTCGGCCCCATGTCCTATCCAGGGTAGACTACCTGGACATGATGGACATCCCTTATTCCACTGAGAAAAAACTATCTGGAAATACGCACACCATCCTCTGGTGCAGCCTCAATTCCGTCCCATGTGTGGCGCTGCCTGAGGTGGGTGTATCATACAGCTGAGCGCTCTAACGCTTTACACTCATCCTGTGTCGTGTGTGGCCAGTATGGAACGCTGTTCCACCGCCTGGAGAAGTGCCCCACCTCTAAAGTGATATGGCGCGAAGTTCAACGTCTGTTGGGCCAGGATCAAACGCATCCCTTCAGTCTGTCAAGAGATATGTTTGCTCTATCAATGGCCTCCTCCCTTCCACCCTCCTCCGTGCTCTGGTGGTTGCAATCGCCATGTGGACCATCCACACGATTGTCTTAGATGCCATTTCAGGCTCCACCCCCACCCTCCCAGAAATTGTCCACAGATTCCGGTCTCATTTGGTGGACCACTTTCAAGCATGGATGTTTGGATACCTCCCACCGCGTCGCCAACAGCTGGTCTCCTCCTGGTTCCCAGTCTGGCTCATCAAATCAGACCCCTTCCTCCACACGTGCTCAATAGTAGCTACGGCCCCTTCACACGTCCCCTCCCCCTCCCCATAAATGGCGTTCCCGCTGGCAACAAGAGATAGCATCGCTTCTCTGGGGTGCCTCCCCTGGTACTAAGTTTGTTTTTCCTGAGTCACATTCGGAAGTGTCCATCCCATGGTCGGCCTTCCCCACAATAAATTAAAATTAAACATTAGTTCTTTGCACAGGCCAAAGATAGAAATCTAAGATAAGTTTCTAAAGTGTACTATAATGGCGGTATGGTGGGATAAAGGTGCAGTGAAGATTATGTATGAATTATATAAACTATAATGCTTTTTGATGCCGTTGTTATATTATTTTTAGTGGGGATGTAAATGTTAAAGTACCGTGTATAAAGGAAAACAAAAATGACAGGTGCTAAAGCTGCATCTGTAAAGTTAGTGATTGCTTTGTCTACATTGATGATATGAGTACATAATCAACTAAGATCCCTAAAAAACACTAGTGAGGGAGAGGAGAATTTGTGGAGGACTGGCTTGGTGTTCATTAGTTGTTGTATCAGGTCAATAAGAAGATTAAAGCTGTCTACAAGCTTCTAAGCAATTAGAGCCTTATAATAATTCACTATCATTAGGTGATTATTGCTCTTTGTTAGTAAATGCAACCCATACTTGAGAACCTGTTGATTGAGACTGAGAATGAATGTTAACAAGAAGTGCAGTTATTTATATCTTCACTATTTTTTCAAATGTTGTTAAAGCGTATTAGAGAGAGCTATAAAGCACTATCTATAAAACAGAACTAGTAGAAGTTTTAGAGTATAACTCTATTAAACTAGAAAAAACAAGAGCTTTTAGATAATAAAAAGTTTAACGTGATTATTATAAAATAATTAATAGAAGCAGCGAGGAGTAAAGCATAGCGGGCTATTTCCTGCTTACCTATATGTTTAGGTTATTACTGAAACAGGTTTTAACCAGCATATGCTAAAAATAACTTGGCGTGTTATATTTGTACCAAGGTCGACCTTCTTCATTTAGTTTTTAATTTTTAGAAGTAGCAATAGCTTAAATAATTACTTTATATATTGTATATATGGCTAATAAGTATCAAATTTAAATAAATATCACAACAGTATATAAGAAACACATTACTAACGCTTAATAATAATATTAGTCAAAATAAGAGATACCAACAAAGTATATTCAAAGTTATAAATATTTTTGTACAAAGAGATAAGCGAAAAAAATATTTTTACGAGTATTAGAATACAAGCTTTTCTTTCCAAATACTATCATTTATTAGTAAATAGATCGATTAAAACAGAACAGTTTGATAATCAAGATTAGGTGAGATGAGCATGATTATAAACAAGGAAGGATTGGGAAAACATGGTAAAGGGTAGCGTACCTGATCTTCACCACCCAAAGGCACCAAGCGCAGGATTAATGAAAACTAAAGTAAAAAAAAGAAAACTTGAGGTGGTTCACCCTGCAGGGTTTATGGATTTTCTCGCAAAGTACTGTAATTACATGTAAGTGTCCCACTATCAACTGCTGCTGTCAGTTGTATAAGGGATCAGTGTATTTTTGTGAACAGAGGCAATAAAAATATTGAAAAGGTTGGTAAGCCCAACCAAAATTATTCCCAAATGCTGTTTTCATAAAAAACTCACACTATCTTTGGTGTATAGGTGAACCTTGGGTTTGAGACAGCAGAAGAAGCAAATGAAGCAGTAAAGGTCAAAGTAGTGATTTACCTCCTTCGCAGTTAACGTTTGGTATTGACCAGATGTACCCATTGGACAGAATCTAAATACAATTTTATTATCTACAACTATATACAAATAAATTGTTGCGCACAGTAGCCAAATACCATCTCCAGGAGGGCTTGGAATCCTACAGAGAAATTAAAGAGTTTATTATGCAAAGATTCCAGCTGATACTGACCCTTAGCACAGGAGGACAATTGCAATTATTTCTCCAAACCTGGAGGTAGTGAAGGATATCATGAAATTTCCCACATTGCATTCATTATTATTTGATGGCAAAAAATTTCAATTATTCATGCAACAGTGGAGAGTGCACCACCCATATGCAACCACTGTCAGGACTTTGGTCACAAGATTCATGAATGTCCTATAAAAGAGGGCCAGAGAATTGGAATTCTATGAGGAGGAGATGGTTGAAAGGACTCAGAGTATGCCAAAATCACATATAACACACATGAATCTACCTGGAGTAAATTCTGACAATATAAATTTATTGACCCAATTTCCCCAAAGGAGCGAAAAATGGCCAAACTGACTTGGAAGTTGGCCACGGACAAGGCAAAGGCCTAGGCAGAATCACCCCTCTCGCCTGAATAGATTCAGGAAGACATTGAAGAGGTAGCAACATTGATCCAATCAAATGGCACAGAAACCAAGCAGCCAAATAAAGCAACAGAATTTGGTAGAATCCAATTTAGGGACAAATTTTGTCATAACAGGGGTTTGGCACAACCCCAAAGGTATGAATTACAACCCAAATAGGGTCTAAAATCAACAATTAAATTCGTCAGAAATAACTGTGCCCAATGAGAACGCACAAGTGCACGGAAGTGATAGGTTATAAACCAACAAAAACAATTAGGGAACCAGACTTGCAATAGTAAAAGGCAGAATACACCCCAGTGCTTACTCATCATTATGGCACTTGCAGAAAGAATGAAAAGGTGAGCAAAGAGGGTGAGGGAGTTGGCTAGGCCCTGCTAACTGCTTCTGAGACACACCGTGAGTCTCATTAGAGATAGGGATGATGAATATTGTGACTTAAGGCCTTAACGTCTCAGGCTAAAAAGTTGATTCAGCTGCGCAACCCCCTGTTGACATCCTGGCATTTCAGGTTACTGTGAGTCTGGGGGAGCATCACATCTGCTTGGACCAGGTGGTATTCTCATTCCCTACTAAAAAGGGTCTGAGAAGGGCAGCTGTCCCCCTCATCTCACCGGGAGACCTCGCCCATATAGCAGATAAGCAATGGGTAACAGCCCTTCCTTTAAGATCCCTCTAACCATCACTGCATTATCCTCAGCCAAAATAGCATGTCAAATTGAGGAAAAATGTGCCAAGATATTTGAAAAATCGTCACCCCAAGGGGCAAAGGGCCCACACAAAGTAAATGGCAACAAACTTTCAACATCAAGACCTGAGAACCCCAAATCCTCGGCAATAGCGCCCAATGGACCCATACCATTAGATAATGAAGTATCAAATGTCAAAGTATAAAATGTCAAATTGTCACATTTCTCTTGTAAAGCTCAATTTTAAATCTAAATGTGACCAGTACAAGCCTAGAGAGACCATCTGCCTGCTTGTGAGCTACTGCACATATAGAGCAGTACCCCACAGCCATCCACTTAGTGTAAGTAGGTCTTTCTGCCTATCTGTGCTAAGTACATTGAAATGGATGCCTTGCTTATGCCAAATATGAAATTAATCAAGAAGTATGCCAAAATGGACACACTGTCTGGACAACTTTAGCCAACAAAGGCCACCACCAAATTGATAAAGATAACTGCTCGACTAATAACTGCTTGACCAATAATGAATTGACAACAACATGAATGACAAAGAAACGCTCAAGCAAAACCAAGAACTCTGCGATAAGCATATTAAACGCAACTGACTCCAAAGGATCAGATTCTACCACAAAACAGATTATTGATGACACCCTTGTGGCACGCTAAGTGGTACTGAGAACAGCAGCATTGGAATATTTCCCACTGAACCTCAATCACCGGAGGAGATTGGGACCCTGAAGAGAAATTTTTTGCAAAAAAACAAAAAAAAACGGACGAAGTATTGGTTAAATTGGAGTCTGAATCCAATTAAACCAGCAAAAGCCAAAGACCCAGATCATCAGGGCAACGACAAAAAAGTTTTCCTCTAGGACTGAAAAAATCAGTGATGACACTTGATCTGATTACTTAAAAAAATGTCAGGGACCATCCCCAACAATGACCTGTTGGTGAGAGGACGATTCCCAACCATAATCAAGCCAAAACTGAGCAAACCGTTGGGGACAAACCCCAATGAATTATTAGGGACAATCCCTGACAAATCCCAGTTGACAGCGGGGGCAAAATCAGCCCAAAATTGATTATCAAGACAGAGAAAACTATTGAGGATCATCCCTGACTTGGATGAAGTAATAGTGGGAACCAAATCTGAAGAATCAAACACCTGGGAAAGTTTATCCAAAAGATAAAAGTCGTCAATAAGGGGCCAAAACCCCAACAGCAGTCGAGTTAATGAAAAGAGCCCTGGTAAAGTACATTCTTGTCCAGAAGGACATGTTAGCGTACTGCAGCATGTTCTCTTAAAATATTAAGCAATGGGAGACCATGCATTTCATGTATTCAAAAGCATGGCAGTTGTACTCAAAAAACATTACGCCCACCATTGCGGCCATTTGGTGAGATCATAAGTTCTCCGCTGGGGCAACCAAACACTAACTTGACACCCAAATATCGCTCAACATGGCGGTGTTCTTCAAATCGTTGCAGATCTGAAACAAAGAAACCCTGGAGTGGATGAAACTCCTTTAAGCATAAATTAACTGAAACTGCCATTTGGGAATACTTAAAAAAGTTGGATGCAAAGTCATGGATAGCGACCAGAATTGACCTCCTTAATGCAATGAAGTACAATAAGGCTGGCATACCAGAAAAATTCTCCAGGCCATTGGGAGCTCAGGTCTATCTTCAACTGAACTAACCAATTATTGGAAATAATTCACAAATGTTTTGATCGCCCTAGAATGGGCTTGACATACCATTCCAGTCAATACCGCACTGGTATGGTACAATATCACGATTCTCTCCAAGGAGGCACTGCCATGGATTGCAACCATTTTTAAGGCCATGAGGTCACATACTGGTCAGACACTTATATCATGCCGGCCACCGCATCTGACCTGATGAAGGCAGGCTGCACAAAGGAGAAGTCAGTGGAGTGGAAGCCCTTTCAGGATTGGTCGCCAGAAGAGGACATCAACAGGTCCACCAACAGGTTCAGCCCATTGATATGAAATACTGGTTCCACGCTGGGTCCAGTATTGATCAGGTTTGAGAGTTGGCGGATCTGGGAGTAACGAAGCTAATCCACAAAACTACCCGTGGCAGGCCATTCTCCAACACAAAATGGAAAATCTGAAACGACGTTGCCACACTGGCCAAAGCTGCAGACTGGGACGCCGTGGGGTTCACCCCATGCCAGCTCAACTGTGGATGGAACAAGAAATTTCACCAGAGGCAGCAACAGCGATGAAAGGGGTTACAACCCCTGATCTGGGCTGGGAATGGCTCACAGCGAGGATCTGAATCAAAACCATCCAAAGCTAGAAACAATCCTTCAAGAAACTGTTGGTAGCAGAGCCATATGCTGCCAAAGAATTTGCCTCTATAAGCCTTCCAATGGTGCAAAGAAGGAGTTCCAGCTGCCATGGCACGGATATTCTTAGATTGTGGATGGAACAGTGTAATGGTAAGGGACTAGTGCCAGCGTAGATTGTTTATTCTGGATACCCACCAAAAATTCCTGCACCCAACGTGCAGGCTGCAATCCGCCCTCCAATGGTACATACTGGGATTTTTGCTGATGGATGCTCTCAAGTGGCAAAACCTGGAGATTGGCGCACAAATGTACAGAAGCATCAAATGATGAGTAATTAACATATTCCAGATCAAGGTGTTACTCGATCAGGGTCTAGCCCCAATGAATCGCTAAGCTGGATAATGAAGGGAAAGACACCCGCTGAGGTATCCAAGCTAACTTGATTAAAGTCACATAGTGCAGTGGCAGCCTAAACCAATGAAAGCACAGAACTGGGTGGGAAGCCATATTGAATACATCAGCCAACTGATCAGCGGAGGCTATATAGACCTCCAGGCGCCCAAATAATATCTAAAGGACGCAATCCAAATCCACCTTCAGATGGTGGAGGAGGGTAGTGGTCCAACCTGATGACGTTAAATTATCAGGAGATTGATGAGGTGTTGCCAAGGGGACTTTGACCATCACTGGGTATCCAAAGTGGGCTACATCAACATAGCAATACCAGGCAAATTAGATAGAAAAAACTCTTCGAGATCAACATAAAATATAAGAGTGTTTATTTACAAATAATTAAAACCAGGTACGCTAACCAAACCTCATGATGGGTGACATTCCAAAACCTCCTGATCAATTGAGAAGGGAATGGGTGCACGATGCGACCTGGGCTTGACTATCTTATTATAAGAGTTATGAGAATTCCTGCAAACTGGCGATTATTTTGCAAAGTGTCTTTGCCCTCAAACTGTTGAAGCGCTCTATGAACTGGTCATATGGATGAAACCAAACAATATCGCCCTAACTCAATTCACCCGCCTACCCAGCCTAAGCAGAGTCATATACATTGATCAAGGGAATGCAAACAAGTGTGCCAATTCTGCTACCACACTGGCCATACAATGGCCCAATGCCACCATTAAAAAGGTAAAACCCTCATGAGTAAAAATATTACCTTGTTGTTGGGGTCACAAAAGTTGGGACGAAAACCTTCCGGTGACCAAAGGCCAAGAAATGGATTCCGTGTAACCTAACGGAGGTCATGGATAAGAAGCGCCAACAAAAGGAGTTGGACTTCGCCCATAGGGAAGTGTGGGAGCGAGAAGTGGCCAGATGGCCTGAAGTGGATGAAGAGCCCTTCATTAACCCAAATTACAAGGCCTACAAAATGGATGAAGGCACAAGTTCTGAACTGATTGCAACATGCCCATCCCAGATGGAGTGGATGATCTTAGAAGAAGAACAATGGCAGAAGGCGAACCCCAAAGTCCACCAAAAAGGGATGGGTAGCACTAGAAGATATTACACTAAAACCAAAGCCTGATAAGTTGAAAGCGAACAAGAAGTCAACTCAGAAATTGTTGGAAAAAACTGAGGAGACTACTAAACAACCAACCAACTCAACAAAGTTTGCAAAATTGAACAATAAAACCCAGAAGGAAAAAGCTAGTTCTACCAAAGAACCTAACAATGTGGCGGGAAACTTATCAACGGATGAGGGGGAATCTGCTGCAACTCCAGTAGGGACCAAGGCGCCCCTGGAGCTGCTAATAAAACTGTCCCCATTATCCATTAATAGTTAAATGAGGATGGAAACTAAATATCTGTTGCACAAAATGCCTGTAAATATGTCCCAATCCTAAATAACTGATCCCAAAGCCAAATATTATGTCTCACCCAGTCTTGGCGACACCATCTCCCAAAACCAAACTTAAGTTTGAATTTCCATGCACAACCCTGATAATAATAACAAACCTCATACCCGTGGGTCAGGCAGCTGGAAATGAAGACTGCAACTACAAATACACAGGGAATGGCGAGCATACATATGAAAAGGCGAAAGACACATCAATTTAAAAAAATAATAACAAAGACAATGTTAATATTTAGAAACACAATCAGGTAACTAAGAAGAGATGGTTCCAAACTCATACTGCAACATAATAAACCACCTGTGGTCCCACCAGATAGGCTGTCAAGCCCTCTGGATGGATCAAGTGGCGATTGTTGCACTGTCAAGAAAAAGACCTGGTATTTGAGGAGGAAACTCACACAGGAAGGATCTGAATAGCAACCACTATGAATAGGAAACTGGCAATAGCCTTGATGTGGTGGCTGTCTATGCTCTGCCTAAACACTGTGAAAACCAATTTTTTTGGAATCATTTATAAGAATTACAAACTGATGCGATGATAGTTATAGTAAGAGACCTGAAAAGTTGGATGAATGCAAGTCATGATGCGTTCCTGAAAAGTGAAAGTCCCACCCTAAGGCCAATGAGATGCTAGAATACCTTGTCAAATTGTGAATGTGCCTCACAATTGACGAGGAGTATGAAAATTTGGCCAGCCCAACACAGTGGTCATAAAACTCTGCTGGGTCCCCGCAGTTGGTTCACGCCTGGATTACATACTTTTTTCATCAAATCTCAAGCCGCTGACGTCCAACAGCAAGGTCATTATAAATTCTGAGAGTGACCACATGATTATCTATGCGGACATTGATCTTGATGAACCCCAGAGGAACCAAGAATGGCAGTTGGCACCATCCTTGCTGAGGGATGGGGAATGGTGCCGGACAATCAAAACTGGACTGGATCAACTGGTCGCATATTAGGATCATCAACCAGAGATAGATCCTCTGGAATTATGGTTCCAGATTAAAGAGAAGATTAGGCATGATAGCATGAAGAACAAAAAGTGACTAACTACAAGCAAACTGCCACCACGAAGCAGCTGAAAAATGCAACGGAGATTCTAAAACTTTCTTGGTGGGACAGTGAATTATGGTGGAGTATGTACTGACAATTCATAGATAGTATTGGAACTTAATGGCAAAACAGGATTCTGAGCAACATATCAACGCTTATTATTGATATCAGAGCTCAGTGGGGATGATGACAAAAGTGGGCCTAGAGCACCTCAAAGAAACCCAAACCAAGGCTAGGATTTGTGAGGTAGAGACAGTGACAGGGGAAGTAACAACGGACCCAGATACAATCAAGCTTGAAATTGAATGATTCTATGGCGAGCTATTCTGCCAATGAGAAATGAGGAAAATGGCGACAGAAGTCCTGACAGACCTTGCCATGACTGCACATGGAGCCTGTATACAAGAAGATGTTGCTAGCTTGCCCGCTGACATCTCAATAGATGAAGTCAAACAAGCGCTAATAGAATTGCTGAGGGTGAAAAAACAAGGCCCCAATAACATATACACAGAAGTTTACAGTGCATTCCATGACCGTATTGCTCCAAAGCTCAAATCTCTATTTAAACTATTGCCTGCAAAACGGACAAAAATCTTGGGAGGCCAGGAGACCTGAATTGTACTCCTGTACAAAAAGAAACTTCAATGTCAACTCCATATCCGGCGCCCAATCACACTTACTTAGCCAACTACAGGCTGCTAATGCACATCTTGTCAAATTCGCTAATGGCAACGGCACCAAGAATGCTCCATAAGTCCCGAAACAGGCTCATCAAGGGCTAAAGCATCTAGGACAGCATCATTGCAGTCCAAAACGTGCTCCAGAACATATGAGGGGAACCGAGCAGGGCTATCTCATATTCCTCAACATGGAGAAGGCCTAAAATTGGGTAGCGTGGCCATTCCTACACATGGCGCTAGATGTACTTGGTATTCCCAAATATTTTAGATCATGGATATCAACGCTATAATCATGCCTGACCACCAGAATAATTATAAACGATGGTGTAAACAATGATATCCCAGTCATTCAGGGTCTCTGACAAGGTGATCCCATGTCTCTGATTCTGTTTAACTTTGCAGCAAAGGTTTTAATAGCTGCAGCAGACACGAAACTCAGGGACCTAGTCACCCTATCCAAAAGCCATTAAAAAGTTAGCCTTCGCCAACAATACGGTAGTGGGTATTGGCCTACAGACCAACTTAGGGCGCCAAGAAGCTCCTAGACCTAACCAGGTAGCATTGAACACAATGAATAACTTAGCAAAAACCTCAGTAATGAGGATTGGCGTCCTGAATTTCAGCCCAATATTGACACAACGCCAATCTAGAACTATCAGACAATCCAATTCCTCAGGATACTCTTTAATGACAAAGGATCAGTGGTACTGGAAACTGAGCCAGAGGTGCTATTGAGTCTGTCAGTCCAAAAGGCAAGCTGGAAAAATGCAAGACTATGCCTTGAGGAGAAAGAGTTGGTTGTCAATGTAGTCATCTTTTCAAAGATGTAGTATGTTGCCCACGTGCTGCTAATGAGCCCAAAACTATAAAAAAACAGGACAATGCTCCAAACCTTATTATGGTTTAAGGGGAAAATGGTGCCAACAGCCCTAGAGACCCTGTCCAAACTGAAGTTCGAAGGTGGCGTGAGCCTTCTGGATTTCAAATCCCACGCTCAACAGATCAGGGCAAAGTTGTTTCTTAGGCTTACACAGATGCACATGTGCTGTCTGACCCTAGCTTGATTATGAACTGGGATAGAGCTCAGCTCAGTAAGGAGCTGGTCTCCCCACAATCATTGCGCAAATGGTTGGTGAACCACATGCTTATGCCTTCCCAAAAAGGCACCCTATAATTCTGGTGACTGTGTAATTGTGCAGTGCACCTTGGCGGAGAGTTGTTCAAACTGTCAGTTCAGAATTGTTGGAATTTTAACCAATTGAAATCCTCCAATGATTAATCGTTATGTGGGATGAAATGGTCAATCCCAGCGAAATGGCTCATTGACTGAATTTTTGTTATTTGATATGATTGCTGTTTATTTGCTCACCAATTGGGTTGAGCCAAAATTAGTATTCCGCTGAGTTTGAAAGTTTTAACCAAGTGGGGACAATTGGTGATCCAAACTAAAATAAAGAGTCACCAGTGACTAATAGCTGAGGATGATCAAATTAGTATATGACAGCAGAATCAGTTTTTGATGCCAAGTGCCATTTGTGGACCATTGTGGGAATTTCCAGCAGAAATCTGATGTATTTGCTATAAATGCCTATCTATGATTTTACTGCCTGTAAACTTAATCCAATGTCAGTGGATTTGACTTTATGAGTTCTAGACGGCCAAGATTGTTTCTGGCATCTCATATTTTCTAAATCAACTATTACCTGAATAAGGCGATTCCTTAACAATTGACTGAATTGAGTCAAGACAAGATGTTGGTGAGATGCATTATATTCTGAGTCAACTCAAGTGACTAAAGCTGTTTCCAGTGCATAATAAGCAACTCAAATGTCAAATCCAAATTCAAATTTAATTTATATCAATAATTTATATGGCACACCAGCGTCTTAAGTCTGAGGATGAGACTAAACTAATAGTTGGTCATTGGGAAGGACAGGGCAAGAGGGTCAACGCCAGGGAAGTGAATAAGTGCAGAGGAAGGCTGAAGAGATTGGTTTACTTGAAGAACCATCGGAAAGCTGATATTTCAGCGTTAGGTGCAGTAGCCCTTTTGTAAATAGAATAAATACCTAGTGCTTCCCTTTCAATAAATATCTTCCTTTGTCTTATCTACCTTTTGATCTAAGTTATTTATTATGTTGGTTAATTATTAGTTCAGAGGATCCCCAAATGGTGCGAGTGACACACCAAGGGGTCAGCTGGCGCAGCTGGCCCTGTGCCTAAGGCAAAGTGGCAAGAACTGACCAGTCACATACTGGTTTGCATGCCAACTAGCAGAGCCCATAGTCAATTTTCTGACAGTGGTGCTCACTACAGGGCGTTCTGCTGGTTGGTACCAGAGTAGCTGACAGTGTCAGACAATTTCAAGTCTGATATTTTGAGAAGAGTGTTTTAGACAAGGATTATTATAATCGGCCAAAAGACCCTGGTTGATTTGTAGTAAAATCCTTCAAATTAGGGCAATAATCTATTCTATATATTATTTCTCAAAGCTGTTTTTTTTGTTGGTATGAAATATCTTTCTTAATACTGTATCAAACCTTAATGTTTGATATGTTTTTTGAAGATTATTTTTCCCTCTAATGATGAAAGATAAATAAAAATTTTAAAAATAATGTTTTAATATAAAATTTCAATTTAAAACTTACATCTTCCTTATGGAGGGAAAATATTTCTGTTTGGTGGAGATTATTGCCAGGCGTTAACTGTTGTTAGACATGCCAATAGAACAACCATTGTTGAAAATACAGTTAAACGATCGCCCTTATGTTCTCATGTTAAAATTCTTAAGTTGACTCAAAATATGAGGCTAAATGATGATCCTGTTTTCATTGAATGGTTACCTAAACAGGGTAAAGGTGATTTAGAAGTTCAAACAGTTTATAAGAATGAAGCAAGCAAAATCCCAGACCATTGTTATTTTAATTATAATAGTATTATTATCACCATATTCAATGCCACAGAAATCAATGAACAATATTTTTTGCAGTTTTATTAATATCAATTATATGTCCAAAAAACGATGATTGTAAAAAAGTTAATAGATTTATCATTTCCAATTTGTTACTTAGAGTAAAAGGTTTACTTGAGTTCTTTTTGTGTCCAACATGAAGAAACAGACAATGCTCTATTGTACCCCATATTTTTCTTAAATTCTTTTATCCATCCAGTTTACCACCTCATAAAATTGATTTTGAAGAAAATACAATCATATTTTTAATTAAAAATCTTAACTCTAAACAGGGATTAATTAATGGTATAAGGTTAGTGGTAACTCACTTAGGCGAGTACATCATCACTGCTAAAATTATTCATTCCAATTAAACTGTGCTAATACCACCACTTTTCTTTCTCGTAACAATCACTTTAGTTACTACAATTTGATTTGAACAGCAAATTTGGATAATCACACACAGGAAAGATGGGCGACTTTAATAATAAAAATACAACATGGGTGAGCGTCACAGCAAGTGGTGCGCTTAACAGATCAACTAAGGGCAAGAAACGCCCTGGAGGGGGACCATGAACCCAAGCCATAAAAAAATCGCAAACTCAGACACCATCTGGGTTTATGGTATTTACTGTAAAGCACGCTCAATACATGTACATTCAATTTAACCAACCTTTGTCAAAGGTGGAACACGGGATTAGACTCTTCCTTGGGGATGAGTCACTGACCCTGTGGGAGAAAACATGTGAGGCACAGCCCTCACTTTTCCCTCACGCGGTGTACATAGCCACCAACAACATGGGCTGCGGCTGGATCAATATTGGTTTCAAAACAGCTGATGAAGCTGATGCCGCAGCAAAAATCTGTGTGAAAATTGCCCTCCCTGAGGGCAATAATTGTGCTCACCGCATGCACCAGATGGAACAAAGTGAAAATTTTGTTCATCTCCTTTGACTCGCTTTCCACCAACCTTCCTCATAAGATAATCAAGGAGGAGCTCCGCAAAGGTCTAGTGGCCTATAGAGAAATCCAACAACTTGATTTACAGTGATTTTGCTTAATGCCCGAACTGTGCATGGGCAAAGCTATCGCTGTAATCAACCCCTTCCCAGAAGTGAAAGAGGATTTATCCAGAATTCCACGCGCAGCAGAATTTCACTTCGCAGATGGGGGCCAGTCAGCTGCATTCCAAGTTACACCAGAACGCGCACCACCCATTTGCAACCACTGTGGCTCACTGGGCCACAAGGAACATGCATGCCCTGTAAAGGAGGGCTTAATGGAAAATGATTTTTGTAAAGAAGCTATGGACGAAGATAATGAAAACTTTGCCAAAATGACTGATGGCCACCACCCATTCCGCTGAGGTGAAGATGGACTATACTCCATCGTGGACCCAGTTACAAGTAAACAGCGTAAGGCAGCACAAAAAGCCCGCAAGAGAGTAGCGGCTGAAGTGGCGGCACACGCGGAATCCGCCATCAACCACGGACAAATTCAGGAGGATACTTTGGATATTCACTGAACCAGACAAATAGAACAATATGCCCAGGTCGAAAATTTTCACTGTAACCTGACTGAGCCACAAAGCATCATCAGTCATGCACATACTGAGTAACAATGCAACCGCAATTTGGGTGAAAATGTGGTGCACAATGCAACAAAGTTGAACCTCAAAAATATAAAATCCAATCAACAACCTGCATCAAATCAACATGAGACCTGTGCAGGAAAAGTTGATGCAAATGCAAAAACCGCACATCCCTTGAATTATTGGGTCAGATCAAGGGAACCAACAATGGCAGTGAAAGAGTTGGAGTACAGATGCGGAGCATGGCCAAAATGAGCCGCGGTGGGATAGGATCAGAGGGTCCTCCCCAACCACTCCTGAGGTGCCATGGGCACCTCAGTGTCAGTAGGGACATTAAACATCGCGGGTACCAGGGCTTAAACGTCCCAAGCCAAAAACTGGCATTCCTGAGAAAACTTCTTGTAGACATCTTGGCCATCCAGGAAACCCACTGCCTACAAGGGGAAGAAGAATCCTGGTCAACCAGGGTCACACCATCACAATCAGTATGGACGTCTCACTGTGGGGTGATAGTCCAAAACAACAAAAAATTTAAAATTACAATTTATCATCACACTTGCATGGTCAAGTCCTGGTAGCAACAATCACATGCCAAGATGAAATAATTTCGTTAGCATGTATCTATGCACCATGAACTGCAACCGAGAGAAAAAGTTTTTTTTTTGAAAAAATTTCTACTCTCACCCTCCCACAGATATCATCATGTTAGGCGATTTCAACTGCTGGGATAACCCCAATACAGATTGATGGCCTGGTCCCAGGGGATACCCACCTGGACACATTGAATATCGCACAATGAAGGCATCTCATGGCTTACAGGATGCTCCTCCCCCCAATTTACCAATCCTTCCCCACATGACAAGACCCAACATATGCGAGGGACTGCTCATATCAATGAGTCATATTGACCACATCCTCATCCCACAATCCCACCACTTAAGAATCTCCAAATTTACAACAAAAAAGATCAATTTTTCTGATCACTAATTAGTTAAGGTGCAGTTAGCGCCAACCCAATCTCACACACAGGTGTCGCCTTGGAGAAAGCTTCACCCAGAAAATATAAAATTGCCCGTGATATCTGACTGGGTTGAAAACAAGGCTACAAACCTAGAATTCAAAGCCCCATTCACTTCGGATCCCATTAGACATGGGAAAATTTCAAGAAAGATTTAATCAACAAAACCTGACATATTGCATCACTCAAGTACACCGTGGACACAGCCACAATCAAGTGTACCTTGGCAGAACTAGACCACCTGGAAATAAATATTCCGAGATCTGGCTATAGCCCTAATTGGGGACGCAAAGGGGCAGAAATTTTAGCCCAACTTAACAATCTCATCTTCAAACACCAACACAGAATCAAAGTATCAGACAAAGGTAAGTTCATAAAGGAAGGCAAAACCTGTTTGACATACTTTTTCTGCCAATTCTACTCCCATGGAAACCAGCCCGCGTGCACACAGGTCTGCAAGACCAACAGCACCGTGGCAACTGACCCTGAGGAGGTCAAGGCGGAAGTACACCGCTATTACACCGAATTATATCGCGATATGCCAACAGAACACAAAAAATTAAAGAATTTATTCAAACTGCCAAGATACAAAGTACACCACCAATTTACAATATACTATCCCTTATCACATGGGAGGAGCTTTGGGAAACAATTCGCGGTGCACCACGTAGGAAATGCCCAGGGCCTGATGGAATACCCTACGAATTTTACAAAAAATATTTTCAACAAATCGCCTCCCTCCTATTGGCTTCAAAGAACCAGAGTTTGTTGGAAACACGCCTATTACCAGGAGGCCATGAATCTTACATTATAACCTTGTATAAAAAGGGTGACAATTTGGACCTGGCCAACTGGCGCCCAATTGCACTCTCCAACACTGACACAAAAATTCTAACAAAAATTCAAGCAGCTAGATTAGGAGCAATTGCATCTGACGTCCTATCACGCAACCAGTTTGGGTTTATACCAGGGCGTTCAATATGGAACAACATACACCCTGTTGCAAACATTTGTAAATTAAAGCAACTGGTGCCCTGGTCTTCTTGTATCAGGAAAAGGCGTATGACCGTGTTTACTGGCCATACCTAAAAGAATGTCTACATGCCTTCAAACTCCAACCAAGATTCATAAAATGGGCGATGCTCCTAACAGAATCTGCAACCATGGCTGTAAGCGGCCCTGGATTCCTAATAAACAATATTAAACCACACCGAGGGCTCAAACAAGGGGATCCCCTCAGCCCACTGCTATACAATTTCAGCTTTGACCCGCTCCTCCGAGTAACTGACTCACATCTCATGGGGATAACCGCACAAGGACAACCAACAGTCAAGATACTGGCCTTTGCAGATGACTGCGTAGCAGGTATAGCAAACAATGAAGATGCCCGACAGCTGGAACAAACTCTAGAGGAATACTCCAAGGTAAGCAATGTATCTCTCAACAAAAGAAAGACAGAAATCATCCTCTTAGGCAAATACACAAACAATTGGGCCACAACATCAGAACCTCACACCAACACTCGAAGAAAAAACCCAATAATTTTACCCTTTGCAACACCTCCCACCACCACTCCTGTGTGACACCTTGGAATCTGGCTAGAATCAGGGGGATATGCTAATGAGACAATGGAAAGTAACTTGTTACAACGGGTATCCAAACGCGTAGCCTCCCTCAAGGGAAGAACCCCAGGACTAACAGGACGAGTTACAGTTGCTAACTCGCTCATCCTCCCGATACTGTGGTACCAGGCCCATGTGATAGCCTTCTCACCTACCTTTACAACCTCAATTCGCGCGCTTATCCAGGGCTGGCTGTGGCCTGGCTCTCACCCTCCTATACGGATGGAAACACTATTTGGTCCACGCTCAAGCGGAGGCATGGGACTAATAGATTTTGAGACCCATGCCAATCACATCCTAGGTACCTGGATAAAGGAAATCCTTGCTCCAGAACTCCCGCAACAACATTGGTCCAGAGCAGCAAGGACTATCTTTGCACATGCTTTCAAATAAACCAACCCACATAGTCCACTAGACTACTTTTATACCTTGCCAAGCACCCTACTGCAACAGGTCCGCATGGAACCTCCCCTCATTTCAAACATATCCTCAGAACTATCCGCCGGATGGGATGGACCATAGAGAACATGGGTACTATACAGGGAAGGGGACGACCCAGCCCCCAATTCAAATTAAGAAACCCAGAAAACCATCCCCAGAGGGATATGCTCGCAACAACCCCAAGCATAGCTAGTATAGAATACCTAGACATTCTGGACATTCCCTATGATTTAACCACACAGAAAGCAATGTGGAAAATGACACACCATTCACTCCTACAGCCAAGGATAAGAGCAAACGCCTGGCGCTGTTTGAGAATGACCTATAGGATGGCGGACTGCTCCAACTCCCTCCACAAAACATGTGCAGTATGTGGAGGGGAGGGATCCCTACATCACCGCCTAGAAACATGCCCCCCAACCAAAGCTATATGGCAGGAAGTCGCACTCCTGCTCAAGATTCAAAACGAACAGGAATTCTCGATATCAAAAAGTATCTTTGCGCTCTAGATTGAGTCACCAATCCCATCTACCCTCCGCTCCCTAATAATACCCATTGCAATGTGGACAATACACACAATTTCATTAGATGCGTTCAAGGGCACGGTCCCAACCATTCATGGGATTATTAACAGATTCCATGTCCACTTACTAGAGCACTTCCAAGCCTGGCTCTTAGGATATATGAGACCAAGACAAAAATCGCACATAGAATCATGGTTCCCACTTGGGTTCCTCCACACAGACCCTTTCCTTCACACCTGCTCCATAGCAGGGGAAACCCCCTCTGAGTAATGCACCAACCCCCCAATACCTGGCAGTCCCGTTGGCAACAGGGTAACTTGAGTACCCTGGGGTGCCTAATTTTATATTTGTTAGTTATTCTCTTAGTTTCACATATATTCGGTAATGTCTGTCCCCTGGTCAGCTTACCTCAGTTAAATAAAAAACTGTGCTAGTACCCCAAATTAGCTTTACACCTTCTGATCTTACTGTGCCTTTCCAAGTATTATTAAAACAATTCCCCGTAAAAGTTGCTTTTGTATGACCATTAACAAAGATCTAGGTCAGACGCTTCAAAGGGTAGGATTGTGTTTACCAGAACCTGTTTTTTTGCATGGACAGTTATACATGAATTTTTCATGAGTCTGTATGTTTAAAGATATCTTTGTGTGTGTTGAAAATTCATATGAGCCAAAAGTGAACAGGTATAATGCCAAAACCTCCAACATTGCGAATGTTTATAAATTAATCCAAGATATGCTAACCAGGTGACGGACTGTACTGAAAAACAAAACAAAACAAAAGAACCCATTTAAAGAATGAACGGGAAGACAAAACAAAAACTTCCAACCAGGTGGTGGAAGAAACTGCTAATACATCATAGCAGAGGGTGAGGGGGTTGGGCGGGTTTTTTGTAGACATATCCGCCATGACAATGTCATTTTGATTGAAGAAATGGAATAAAGCGGATGTCCAAGGCGTTGGAGCATCAGCATAGTGTGGGTGGATGACGGTGTAGTAAGAGTTCTCCTCTTCTTCATTGAGATCAGCATATTAGACTGCTTTAAAAAACTCCACTAAGTGATGCTCAGCTTGAATGTGGGCATTGGGGAGCTGTGTAAAATTGGAGATACTTTGGTGGTGATTTTAGCATATGGGTTATATTTCCGCTAGTTTAGCAACATGCATGTCAGTAGCTTCAGCATCATCAAACAATTTTGAGATATCAATGCAGGCTGATTTAGGGAAATTATGGGGAAATTGGAGTGTGGCCAGCCCAAATTGGTATTGAGCCATGATTGAGCCACTGCTTTGCGTAGGTTTGGGCAATGAGGGGAGGCCACCACTGCAAAAGTGAGCTGGTGGTCACTTTGGTAGGGGAGGCATTGGGTTTAGGAGTGAAACGTTTGGGGGATGGGGTATTGTCAAAATCAGAAAGGAAAAATTAGCCTTACCATAATTAGATTGGCCGAGAGGTTGAACAGAGTCCTCAATCATGATAATGTTACCTGATTCATCAATTTTGGACAATAGGTCCCATGGATTTTGGTTTACAAGAATGTTGGATGAATTTGGGGGGTAGGAGATTAATTGGCTTCTTGGGTATGAAGGGTGGTCCAAGCCTGACTCTGATTGTCTGGGGTAGAGTTGGGTGAGCTAATGTGGGTAGTTGATTTGTTGGGGGGATGATTTCCCACCAGGCCAAGCAACAGGTTTGTTGAGTGGGAGGGAGCAGCAACCTGCCCCATTTGGAATCCGCTGAATAGGGCTCAAAAGCTACATCAGCAGTTTAGCACAGGGCAGGATTTTTGAATGGTTAATCCCAAAGCAGAGGGGACAAATTTGGCAACCATTATCAACATGAGCCCAAAAGAAATGCTCTGGCGAAACTGCAAGATGAGCATGGGGGAACTGGTGGCTATGGCAGGGTGGTGTGGGATTATGGTGGTGGTTGTGCAAGGGGCGGCAAGGCGCTCCACACCAGAGGGAACAGCAAAGACGAGGTTGGGCAGAGTGCCATAAGTCATAAACCCTGGCATCAGATGATTATACAAAAGCGGGAGGAAGATGAGAAGGGAGGGATGCAAATGACACCACCAGTGTGGTGTCAGATGGGAGGCGAGTATTGGAAGTAGGGATAGGAGTGTTTTTGTAAATGATTGGAGTTGAAGCTTCTGCAGCAGCGTCCTCCTCTATCTGGATGCCTATGTCAAAATAGCCCTTAAAAAGGGCGGAAATCAATAAAACCTGCCAGTGCATAGGCAGCCGTGGCAAGCTCGACAATTACTTTGTTAGCATATGGGAATAACTGCCCATAGTCAACATGGAGGCAAAAGCAAATGTTGGACTGAGGAAGGGCAAGAGGGTGGGGGTAAGATGGATGCACGCTAGATGGAGCACTAAGTCATGTGGGGGAAAATTGGCCAGAGGAGTTTAACAGGCTATTTGATCTCATTTGCACACATTTCCCCACAGGGCGGAAGATGCTAGGGGTTTGTAAGTCCCAGGGAACATCCTCTGGGCGTTGATCGGGCCATTTTCCTGTTCCCAAGCAAGAAGGTACCTAAGAGGATGGCCATAACCCTCGTTACTCAAAGCAATCTCGCTCACATGGTAGATGAGCGCTGGGTAATAGCCCTTCCGCTTTGGATCCCGCTTCTGGTACTCGCACTCTCCTCAGCAGAAAAGCTATGAGGAATCAGTGAAATCTGTGCCAAGATTGCCAAAATGAAATCAATCACAACTAATTTGAGAAGCAATCATCCCAATGCTCAGATTTTAAATAGTCAAAAAGGTATGAAGACTGATCTATCAGCTGGAATGCCTGACAGTTATATTTCAGTTAACATGACAATCAGAAAAATCTCCTCCCTCCCAAATCTGTCAGGCATCACCCCCTTTATGGGCAGGTAATAGCATTGGACACCATTGATGAGGTTTTGAAGCTTCCTGCTGGCAAATCAGGTGTTGTGCCTGATGCAATGCCACTGACTGAACGAACAGACCAGCGACTGAGCATGGGTGGGTTGGGCGTCCTGAACCCATTCTCAACCAAATGGGCCCAACCCCTGTGTGGGATGGTCTTGGGGTTCCTGTCGCTCGTCAGGCCAAACGCCGTTGTGCCAACTTTCAGAAATGTAGCTGAGCCTTGGTTTGGACGTTCAATGTTGAACTGATAGCGACTCAGCCCACCGCCAAATTTTTTGATGTCAGTTCCCAGGGAACTAACCCACCCATTCCTGAATAATTTGCCAGTTAAGTCAAACTTGTGGGGCCCAATCCTGGCTTGGTTTCCCTCCAAATTGACGATAATTTAATCATTTGGATCACACTGAGGAAATTGTTGGTCAATTTTTCTTCTTTAAATTTTTCATTAAAATAAAACTTCCCCAAAAATTATTATTTATATGTTGAGAATTAAACCGCGATTTCTGCCAACACACTCTCATACCCCTCAAGGTTAACGGCTGTGGTTGTTTGGTATTTTATTTTATGCTTTATGAAATTCTGGCTCACCAGCAGATATTGGTTAAACTCCTTTCTAATTCCATATTCGTCATATCAACAGCAGTACCTTGGGCATTCTGGTTTACTGTTCAGGTGCTTTGGCATCTGGGTTGGCAGGCAAGTCTAATTTCTTACTTGCTGTTTGCCTGACATAATTGACCAACCATTATTTTTAGCCATTTCCGCCTTTCTCGAGTATATTGGCGCAGCAATAGTCCATTCTTTCAAACTGAACCAGGTTGTAAAGAAGATTATTTCTGTCTAAATTAGTCCAGTCCAACTCAAAACTCGAAACCCATACCCCATAGTTGCCGCGGCAATTTTGCCCATGTCAGTAGGCTCTGACATCTCAACTTGCAATGAGTTTGCTCCTCACCAAAGCCTAGTGGTTTCCCCTGACCCCATCACCATCTCTTCGGTATCACTGGATTCATCCACAGTTACCAATAAAGAGAACTTCGCTTACTTCTTAGTAACCATGAAGATTAGTATTGGGTCACATCACGTCTCCTTTGAGGCCCTGGTGGACACTGGAGCCGTGAGAAATTTTATGAGTGTAGAACTGTCCCAGGAATTGGAACTTACCATGGATGCAGGTCCTTTAGTGATGGTTGCATCGTCAGCCTCCCAAATCTCATACCTGGTACTTCGCCCAGTCACATTTTAAATACACCAATTCAGCTTCTTGCGATCACTTTTTAGCCATGCCAAACTTGGTGTTTCCAGTGATATTAGGAGTGGGGTGGTGGCGCGACAACATGTTAAGATTCACTTGGAGTCATCTAGTACTAAAAAAAGATTCACTTGGAGTCTAATACGTTGTCATTTACTAATGATCATCTGGAGGGAGAATTCCCTTTTATTGACACCCTCAAGAAGACACAATGAACCAGTTCTATAACTTCCCTAGTCACTTCTGCGAGCATCCCAGCCAATTTTCCCAAGAGCTTAATGTGCTTTTAGAGTCTTCAATTTTGAAAAGGCATATCGCCTGCCTAAGCACACTAGGTTCGATTGTGGGTTTCAAATTACCATGGAGTTGGTGAACATAGACTGTCCGTTGTATCCCCATACAGCAGAGGAAGAAGTTGCACTCAATACCTGGTTGGATGATATGCTGAGAAAAGGTTTATTGTTCATGGAGACCTCACCCTTTGCCTCCCCCATTGTCTTCACCAAAAAGCGGATGGTTCCCTCCGTCCCTGCATGGATTATTGTCACTTGAATAAAATAACGGTTTCTGATCCCTATCCCTTGCCTCTGGAGCAGATGATCAGCCAGGAAATCGCCAAATCCTGTGTGTTCTCTAAGCTGGATCTTGTGAACGCATTCAACCAAATTTGGGTAATGGAAGGAAGGAATGGTTAACAGCAATCTGGATGAAGCGCGGCATTTTTCAATTCCATGTAATGCCCTTTAGGCTGAAGAATGCTCCCTCTATGTTTCAATGTATGATTGACAATGTACTGGGTGACCTCCGGTTTACCTGCACAATTTCATACATTGATGATATCCTGGTTCACTCTAAAACTCCCGAACAACATGCTACTGACTTGGAAGCGGTGGTGATCGCCTTGCATAAGGCAGGTTTGTTCCTCAAACCCTCCAAGTGCGAGTTATATAAGGAGGAGGTTATGTTCCTCGGGAATCTCATCCTTAAAGATGGTTTCGCAATCCCTCCCAATAAGTTGGATGCTATCTGGGAGTGGCCAACCACAACTTCCAAGAAACAAATATGGAGTTTCTTGGGAACCATCATTTTCTTAAAAAGTTTTCCCCCACACTTTCATAGCTCGCCACTCCACTCCACCCCCTTACAGGGAAAAACGTACCATTTCACTAGATGGATGAATGCCAACAGGCGTTCAAATCCATTAAGGAGGTGTTTGTATCCCCTCCACTTTGAAACACGCTGATCCCACCAAGATGTATATCGTTACATGCGACGTGTCATCAGTAGCTGTTGGAGAAGTGTTGCTCCAAGAACATGATGGCTTGGAACACCTGGTCACCTACTTTTCCCAAAAGTTCACCTCTACAGAGCAGTCTTAGGCTATTTACAACAAGGAGTTGGCAGCCGTTGCATGGGCCCTAACTCATTGTAGGTACCTGTTACAGGGTGCCTGACATGAACTAATGGTTCGCACAGATCACCAAGCCCTATTGTACTTTTGTAAACCCAAAAATTGTCACACTGGCAAGCCCAAACCTATCAACCCCTGTGTAGTTTCAACTTCAAATATGACTTTGTAAAAGTTGCACTAAATGTACTTCCCAATTTTATCAGCTGCATCCCCACCCACAGTTCCGCAGATCTGGAGGAAGTGGATCTCGTTGTGGTAATTCCTACCACCCAAATATTGTCAATTGTTACCCCTGTCATTTCTTCCATCGCTCTGGCCCCTGACGCTCCATTAGTTTCTCATGTTTTAGCCAGTCAAATGGCCTGCCCTGAGTGCATGGAGTTGGTCAAGCAGTTATCTCATCAGAAGCATAAACAGTCCCTATACTCACTGAAGGATAATCTTATATATTTTAGACCTTGCGTTTGGGTTCCCCCTCCTTTTGAACTGAGGTATTTCGCGCACATCACGATCCCCGAATAGTTGGTCACCCTGGTTCTAAAAAAAGCATCAATTTGATCAAATGGACCTACAATTGGGCAGGTTTACAAAAGAAGTTCTGGCCTGGATTGCCGATTGTATTACTTGTGCTAGGGCCAAATCAGATTCTTCTGGAAAAAACGGCCTCCTGCACCCCTTACAGCAGGCGGAGGGTCCATGGACATCAGTGTCCATGAATTTTATTGTCGAGCTCCCCATTTCTAATGGGTTCACAGCGGCGATTGTAATGGTGGATCGCCCACAAAATTTTCCTTTTTTATACCGTGTACTTCCGCAATTATGTCAGAAGAAACTGCCCGCCCCTTTGTACGCCATGTGCTTTCAATGTTTGGTCTCCCCCAGGAGATCATCAGTGACAGTGGCTCCCAGTTCACCACGCTGTTTTGGAGTGAACTCCTATAAATCCTGAAAATATCCCCCTGTCACTCCACAGCGTATCATCCTCAGTCTGATGGCCAGACCGAGTGGTTCAATCAAGTTCCTGAACAGTACCTGCATTGCTATGCTGCAGCCGCGCAGGATACTTGGGCTGATGACCTCCTTCTCGCTCAATTTGTGTACAATAATGGGACCCATGCATACATGGGGGTGTCCCCCTACAAAGCAACGTTGGGTTATAATCCTTCATTTTTCAGGAACACCTCACTAAGTCTATAGACAACTACAGGCATTTTGCAGATCAAAAAGGTCTTCCAGGTCACAAGTTTACGGTGGGCTCCTACATTATGCTTGACACCTGTCACTTAAAGATCCAGGCCCTTTCCTGTAAATTCACCAGTAAATGCTCAGGTCCCCATTTGGTGGAGGAGGTATTAGGTAACAGGGCGTTCAAACTGAAGCTCCTCATGCATTAGAAGCAGCATCCATTTTCCATGTTTCCCAGTTGTCGCCCTTCAAGGGTGCAATTCCCATGGAACCAGAACCAATCATTGTCAAAAATGAGGAAGAGGCCGAGGTTGAGGCTATCCTGGCATCCCAGAAATCGCGACGTTCCATCCAATATCTCATGGACTGGAAAGGGTATCTGAACTATGAGAACAGTTGGGTCAAGGCGCACGATTGTGTAAATTGCATGGACCTGGTTGAAGATTCCACATATCCCACCCCAAGGATCCCCATCCCCCCAAAAAAATACTTGCGACAATAATGGCGATCAAGTTACCCAAGGCGCACAAGAATATGGCTCTTGAACAGCTTCCTGGTGGTGGGCCCTTCCCCTGGAAAAAGTAAAGGATAATGTAAGTCTTGGGGAACATCCTCTGGGCATCAATTGGGCTTTTTTTCATTCCTGAGCAAGAAGGTACTGAAGAGGATGGCCATACCCCTCATTACTCATGACATTCTCGCTCATGTGGTAGATAAGCACTGGGTAACAGCCCTTCTGCTATGGATCCCGCTTCCAGTACCCGCACTCTCCTCAGCAGAAAAGCTATGAGGAATCAGTGAATTCTGTACTGAGATCGCCAAAATTAAATCAATCACAACTAATTTGAGTGGCAATCAGCCCAATGCTCATATTTCAAATGGGCAAAAAGGTATGAAGACTGATCTATCAGCTGGAATGCCTGACAGTTGTGTTTCAGTTAACATGACAATCAGAAAAATCTCCTCCCTCCCAAATCTGTCGGGCATCACCCCCTTTATGGGCAGATAATAGCATTGGACACCATTGATGAGGTTTTGAAGCTTCCTGCTGGCAAATCAGGTGTTGCGCCTGACACAAAGCCACTGACTGAATGAACAGCCCAGCGACTGAGCATGGGAGGGTTGGGTGTCCCAAACATGTTCCCAACCAAATGGGCCCACCCCTATGTGGGGTGGCCTTGGGGAATTCCCGCCGCTCATTGGGCCAAACGCCGTCGCACCAACCATCAGAAACATAGCCAAACCTTGGCTCAGACGTTGGTGTTGAACTGACAGCAACTCAGCCCACTGCCAAATTTTTCAATGTCAGTTCCCATTGAACTAATCTGCCCATTCTTGAATAATTCACCAGTAAAGTAGAACTTGTGGGACCCAATCCCAGCTTGGTTTCCCTCCAAATTGACAACTATTAAATTAGTTGAATCACACTGAGAAAATTGTTGGTTGATTTTTCTTCTTTAAATTTTTCCATTAAAAACCTTCCCCAGAATTTAGTTTTTAGATGTTGAGAATTAAGCCACCCTTTCCACCGACACTCTCATACCCCTCAGGGTTAACAGCCAGGGTTGTCTGGTATTTTATTTTATGCCTGTATATAAATTTGGCTCACCAGCAGATATTGGTGGAACTCCTTTCTAGTTCCATATTCATCATATCAACAGCAGTGCCTTGGGCATTCTGGTTTACCATTCAGGTGCTTTGGCATCTGGGCTGGCAGGCCAGTCTAATTCTTACTTACTGTTCGCCTGACAGGGGTGGAGCACCACTGCCCCACAATGGGGTGGCAGGTGGTGGATCTGTTAACATCAGGCAGGAAGAAGACATGGCCAGATTGCGGTGGATAAAATAAACTTTATTAATTTTTTAGAGAATTTACTTGAAAGTGAGATTAAACAGAAAGAAACGTTTAACCTTAACATTGTTTTTAAGAAGTTTTGTGAAATTAATTTAAAAAGCAAATGTGTATATAGTACTGTAAAAAACTATTCTTTCTCGTTGCAAACACTTTTGCAACCTATTCATTTCAAGACTAAATCTAGTTTGATAATCTCACAGAGGAGATTAGTCTGCGCCCATGTCTGGGAGCAGTTGGGCAAGCAAGGCAAGAGGAGCAGGAGGAAGGCCCGCGGCCTCTAACGTTCAAAAACTCCCCAGAGAATCTGACGGAATAGACAAAAATCTCAAAAAACTGGCGGTCACAATTTCCCCAGAGATACTCGCGTGGCAAGCATGATGCAACCAGTACATCAACACGCCACAGTCCCAGATACTTTTGTCGGTGGAATTCAGAGTCCGTGTGTATCTGGACATCCAAAAAATGGCCTTATGGGAAAATTTTGTGAAGATATACACAAAATTTTCCTGACCGCGGTATACATTGCACCTCACTCCATGTTGCATAGTTGGCTGGACCTAGGTTTCAAAAAGCAAATTAGCAGCAGATGAGGCTGCTGCAGTGCACATAGTGGTTGACCTCCCCGAAGGGCAATGGGTCGTCAAAACCAAATGCACCAGATGGACAAAATCAAACCAAATTTTCCTCACGTTTGACTTTTTGCCTACTACGGTAAAATGTGACATTTTGGAGCAACACCTGAAAGATGGTCTCGCCATATACGGTGAAATACAATCTTTTTTAATGCAACGTTTCACGCTGATCCCACACCTGTGCACTGGCAAAGCCATTGCAGTTCTGACCCCAACTGAGTAGATCGCGAAGAACCTAACCCAGATCCCGCACTCCACCTTTAATGATATCGCAGGGCATACCACCCACCCATTCCAGGTAACTGTGGACAGCGCGCCCCCCATTTGCACCCACTGTGATGCATTCAGCCATAAGGCGCATGCATGCCCCATCAAAGAGGGCATCACATTCCAAGAGCAACCCTCAGCGGCCATGGCCAGCAGAGAGGCGCACTATGAACCAACTGCAAGCACCAAGGAGGCTTTCCCGTGGGGAGCACAAGGCTGCTACCTATTGGTAAAGCCCATCTCCCCACAGGAGCAGAAGAAGGCCAAGCAGGCCCATAGGGCCACGGCCAAGGAAGCGGCTAAAGCCACCACCACCATCCCACACTCACAACACCAGGAGGACATGGAGACCTTCGTGGCAGAAGCAACTCGGGAATCCATCACCCAATCAGATTGGGAGGCCCATGCTGAGCAGGCCACTCAATATGAGGATCTGATGGGAGACTCGATCTCACCCAATTCCTGCACCCAAGCTCCGGTTGAAAAAGACTTGGGGCCTATCTCAACTGAAAAAAAAATTTTTGCCCCACTCGACGGTGCACCAAACTTATCTGCACCGCAAAAAATTTGTCTGACGTCGGGAAAACAAAAAGTGAAGGCCAAAGCCAACGTGACTCTTTCTGCAAAAATTAACAAAAACCCCTATAGCATTGCTGCTAACACCTACGCTGCTGTGAAAGCCTGTGGGGACCTTGAAGAGGCTGGTGGGCCCAGGGGCCCACCCCCTCACACCTAAGATGTGATGGGGGAAACCTTCACTCTAGGGACGCTGAATATTGCCAGACTCAAGGCCTCCCCATCCTGGGCTAGGAAACTGGTTTTTTACAACACAATTTACCCGTGGATATCCTGGCCATCCAGAGGTCCCACTGTCCATGAGGTTCCGAGGAAGCTTGATAACAATGCTCCTCCCATCCCTATTCTTTTGGTCAAAGCACTGTGGGGTGCTAATTCAGAAAAATAATTTTTGCAAATTTACATCGTCAGAAACATTCCTAAATGACCAATTGCTCGTCATCAACTTCTCATGGGCTGATGTTGCACACACAATCGTCAACATCTACACCCCAAATGGTGCACACGAGCGTCAGGAATTTTTCTCATCGGTCAAATTTTCTCCCGCTACCCCCTGATTCTTTCCTAGTTGGTGACATGAACTGTTGGCTAACCTCACCAACGGACTGGTGGCCGCCCTCACCCCATGCCCCACAGGGTCACATAGAACTACACGTTCTAAAAGCCACCCTTGGGTTAATGGATGCGCTGCCACAACATGCCCCACTGCTCAAAAACATGACGCATCCCCACATCCACAACGGCCAATTAAGGTCCATGACCCGCATTGACCTTATTGTAACACCGGCGAAATTCCAACCCCACATCTCCCACTTCAAAACAATGAAAATGGAATTCTCTGACCACCGACTGGTCTCAATAACATACTACTAACCCATCACAGTTGCAAAGGCCCCACATTAGTGCAAAATCTGCCCCCCCAAGCTCGCGTCACCAGGATTTTCCACATGGGTGGAAGAGGCAAAATTTGGAGAAATCATTTGTTGCACCATTTTGCGTGGACCCCATTTCCACATGGGCAACTTTCAAAGAGGACACCATCCGCCACTATCGCCATCTCTCCTCCAGATGCTCATGAGCCACATCGGCGGTCATCTCGCGCACTCTGGCGGAATTGGCCCACTTGGAGTCCTACATTCCAGCCACAGGATACAGTCCTGCATGGGGCTGGAAGTGGGCGGAGGCAGCCACCCACCTCAACGCACTTGAAAGGCAACACAAACATTAAGTTTGTGTCCAATACAGGGCCACATGCATCACTAAAGGCGACAAGTGCACTGCATACTTCTTTAAAAAAAATTTTGCACCACGCCAGAGCGTGGCCTGCACACAGGTGCAAAGATTAGATAATTCTATTGCGGACACACTGGCTAAAGTGGCAATCAAAATGCAAAAATATTACTCAATTTATACCGAGCTGAACCAATTCAGCCGGCCAAAATGGCGGAATTTCTCGACTGAGCTCATATCTGCACTGTTTTCTGATACCCGGAAATAATGAATTTAATTACTCTGAACGAATTATGGACAGCCATTCGTGGTGCGCCAAACTGAAAATACCCAGGCCCAGATGGCATTCCATATGAGTTCTACAAAAAATATTTCAAATATATATCCCCATTGCTGCTAGCCTCACTTAACCAAAGCCTGTTGGAAACGCGCCTCCTACCAGGAGGACATGAGGCCTTTACTGTCACACTCTTCAAGAAAGGGGATAATCTTGACTTAGCCAACTGGCGCCCCATTTCTCTAACAAACACAGACATCAAAATTAAAACAAAAATCATGGCTAACCGTTTAGGGACTGTAGCATCTGCCACCATATATCCAGAACAATTTGGTTTCATCCCCAGAAGGTCGATTTGGGTTAACTTGCACTCTGTGGCTAATGTATGTCAGTCCACAGCCTCTGGGGCACTTGTATTCTTGGACCAACAAAAGGCCTATGATAGAGTAAACTGGAAAATACCTTAGGGCCTGCCTCCATCAATTCCGCCTACCCCCCGCTTCATAAACTGGGTGATGCTGCTCACAGAATCTGCGACAATGGCAGTGCGTGGCCCAGGTTTCCTAACAGAAGTAGTCCGCCCTCAAAGGGGCCTGCGACAAGGGGACCCCTTCAGCCTCCTCTTATACAACTTCAGCCTTGACCCACTACTGCGAAATGTGAATGCCCAACTCACTGGGGTCCATGTGCCAGGCCAAACCCCAGTCAAGATGATGGCATTTGCAGATGATTGCGTGGTGGAGGTGTCTAATAACAAAGATGCACGCGCGCTTGAAGCCCTCATCCAGGAATATTCCCGGGTAAGCAACGCGTCACTGAACGCCTCCAAAGCCGAAATCATCCTCCTTAGTCGGTTTCAGAACTGCTGGGCCACAGCAATTAGTTCCCAACCTGGCCCATCTTCTCGCCCACGTCCACGCCTTACTAACTCAACACACACCGCTCCACTGGTGCTCCCCTTCGTGCCACGTCCTACCATAGGACTGGTGCGCCATCTGGGCGTGTGGATGGAGGCAGGCGGATATGCGTCAGCAGTAATGGAGTGCCGTATACTGGACAACCTGACGAAGCGAATCGCCTCTCTCAGAGCCCACCCTACTACCCTCACTGGCAGGGTTGTTCTTGCCAACTCTATGCTCCTATCCAAAGTCTGGTTTGGAGCCCACGCCATCCCCTTCTCCCCAAGCTTCTTCAAATCCCTGTATGCTTTGCTGCAAGGATGGCTTTGGTCAGGCCGCCCTCCACCAGTATTGCTAGAGGTCATGTTTGGCCCTCATCATCAAGGTACCATGGGCCTGCTTGACTTCAAAGCCCATGCTGCCAATATCCTGGGCATCTGGATCGCGGCCGTCACCGCTCCTACACTCCCATCCCAACACTGGTCCCGCGCGGCCCGCTCCAACTTCTCCTGAGCCTTGGGCCTCAACAATCCATCAAACCCCCACTCCCTGATGAATTACCTCGCATCACACACATCGGCCACAGGTCCTCACGGGACTAAAACCCACTACAAACGAATCCTACTCTCCATGCAAAGCGCAGAGTGGAGAATTTGTATTATTGGACATACAACCTGAAGAGGCCGCCCCTCTCCTCAGTTCACACAAGAGGTACAGGGGCTACCCATCCATGATGGCGTGATCCCCATTCAACCCCAAGTCCTATCCAGGGTTGACTACCTGGACATGATGGACATCCCTTATTCCACTGAGACCCAAAAGACTATCTGGAAATACGCACACCATCCTCTGTTGAAGCCTCAAGTCCGCTCCCATGTGTGGCGCTGCCTGAGGTGGGTGTATCATACAGCTGAGCGCTCTAACGCTTTACACTCATCCTGTGTCGTGTGTGGCCAGTATGGAACGCTGTTCCACCGCCTGGAGAAGTGCCCCACCTCTAAAGTGATATGGCGCGAAGTCCAACTACTGCTGGGCCAGGATCAAACGCATCCCTCTAGTCTGTCAAGATATATGTTTGCTTCATCAATGGCCTCCCCCTTCCACCCTCCCTCCGTGCTCTGGTGGTTGCAATCGCCATGTGGACTATCCACAAGATTGTCTTGGATGCCATCGCTGGCTCCATCCCCACCCTCCCTGAAGCTGTCCACAGATTCCAGTCTCATTTGGTGGACCACTTTCAAGCGTTGATGTTTGGATATCTCCCACCGCGTCGCCAACAGCTGGTCTCCTCCTGGTTCCCAGTCTGGTTCATCAAATCAGACCCCTTCCTCCACACGTGCTCAATAGTGGCTACGGCCCCTTCACACGTTCCCTCCCCCTCCCCATAAGTGGCGTTCCCGCTGGCAACAAGAGATAGCATCGCTTCTCTGGGGTGCCTCCCCTGGTACTAAGTTTGTCTTTCCTTTGTCATATTCGGAAGTGTCCATCCCATGGTTGGCCTTCCCCGCAATAAATTCTAAAATATATAGTACTGTATATAATGTTAATATAATTTGCAATGATATTGTTTTTGTTACTATTGTTTATATTAAAATATTTTGAACAGGTAAATATTTACACTTACTTTTTTCCACATTATTATGCTATGTAACTGACCACTAACAGTGCAAAGTATCTGCATGGTCATTTAGTTCAAAAAAATATTAGTAAAACTTAGCCAAATGGTTTAAGTTTAAGTAGCCAGAATATTATAACTCCTCAATAAATAAATAGAGCTCTTCCAAGGTCCTTCCCACCTTACCACTAATCCCATTTAAGCCACACTGTGGACACCAGGCCCTTTTATAGGGTTGGAAGAGGTCCCAAAAAGTGCAGATATTTTCTCACATGGTGATTGGCTCAAATTCATTAAAACATTACCTTAAAAGTTGGTACTACTCACTCTTGACCCTCCGTTATGCTTTGTGATAATGCAAGTCAAGTTTTGAGGGTCTTAATAAGTTGAATGATCATATTTCCTTATATTGCTCGAAAATAATAATAATTCAATGTGTACACCCTTTGACCCTGGAGTGAGTTAATTACAAAGCCATAACATTATGTGAGGGTTCTTTTTATCCCTGAGTCATTTAATAAAAAGCTTACAAATTTTTCGTTTTTAGTGTCTCTTTATTTTTAATAATTTATATAGTTTAATCCACCGTTTGTTGGAGTTTATGCTTTAACGCACCAGTGAGCCTATACCTACTAAAATCCAACAGATGAGTTGATGAGGATGTGCCGAGGATCTCCTAAAGTGGTTAGGTTCCAGCAGTTGTTGGTGATGGGGAGGAGCAAGCCCTGAGCGCACACCTCACATGCTGAGGCAAATTGTAGGAGGATTACCATCTGGTTAAGTGGGGGGAATTTTATTAAATTAACCTGATGGAATCATATAATGATTTAATGTTATTGGGATGATATGGCAAATCCAGCGGAAAATCTTATTGACTGAACTTAGTATTTTTGATACAACTTACTGATTAGTTGCCCCCCAATTTAGGTTTAGCTGAAAATTAGTATTCCACCAAGTCTGGATTTAGGTTTGAGTGGGGCCAATTGTAACGGTCAAGGCGTTGCCTGACTGCCAGATTGCTCTAATCTTCCATTTTGCAATGATTGAGGCCAAGGGTGATGGGTACAATTGTTACGATTCTCATAAATGGTAATCTGACAAATTAAATGCCTCAAAATTAAATTAAAATAAATATCGCGAGGTTGACAAGGAAGGACATCCTTGTAAATGTCTTTGGCCAACCAGGTGCTGTCAAATACAATATTACCAAATATGGCGACAAGGGAGCAGATCCTGGAAAACGAAGCTCCAGACAACCAGATGCGGCTGAGTCCAATGTCCCCAAATGTGCTGAAAAACAATGAAAATCCTTGTAAATGGCTTTGGCTAACCAGATGCCGCCAACCACAATATTACTAAAAAGGGTGATAAGGTCAAAACCCTTATAAATGGCGCTCTGGCCAACCAGATGCGCCACTTCAGTTGAGACTGGACAAGCCTTTCAGAAATGGCTATCAGGCGGATAAGAGACCTCCAAATCCCTTTTAACTAATAAAACTTTAAATACAGACTTAGGAAAAGGCTCAGGATTTGAGAATAATTCAAAGCGAAATAGTAAATGTGGAAAAGTTTCCACAAATGTGAAGGTACCCAATCCTAGTTCTGTAACAGGTCTTGACAAGGAAATCAAGGGTCTAGAACCTCAGGCTATGCATGTCATCAAGAAGTTGCCCGCAGACTCCATGAAGAACAAGACCCACTTTTCTCCCAAAGCTCAGTTCAAATTTGAACTGACAAAGTTACGCAAAGCAGTTTTACTTTCCATAATATTATTTAAACTTATTAAAATCCAAGATTAAATTTTTTATTGGAAAATCATCTTTATTAAGAACATAAGGGAAACTGCACATGGACCACAGCTTGGACTTGAACAAGGCTTTTAAATATTTGTATGCGCTTTCTGGAGGACAGACCCTCTTACTTGGCGCCAGCATAGTTCTGACTGTGGCACAAACTTTCATAGTCAAGTGCTTCCCACATAGCTAAATTAAAGATATCTCCACGGCAGGACTATCCTGATTGTGGGCACTTACCTGGGCCCTCTTGCCTAACTGCCTTGTGGCAGTGTTCAGGTACCCCATTCGTTACACCAATTGGTGGCCACAAATTAGTATAAGGATCACCAGAAACTAATAGATGAGGATGATCAAATAATATCTGTTGGATTAATCAGTGTTTGACGCCAACTGCCATTTGTAGACCATTGTGGGAATTTTCAGCAAAAAGCTGATGTATTCACTATTAATTGTCCATCTATGATTTCGCTGCCGGTACTAATAATTTTATGTCAGTGGATCCAAACATTATAAGTTTGAGGGGTGAAGTTATTACCAGCGTCTCATATTTGATTAAATCAACTATTGTCTGAATAAGGAGATTTCAATCAATAGAATAGAAGAGTCAAGGCAAGATGTGGTGATGATTTTAATATGAGTCAACCCAAGTGACCAAAGCTGTTTCATTGCATAATAATCAACTCAAAGGTCAAATATAATTTTAACAATTGATTATATAATCAATTATTTTAGCTCACTGGCAACTTAAGGCCGAAGATGAGCCAAAACTAATAATTGGTCATCAGATTCGGATGGGTTGAGAGGGTAAATTCCAGGGAAATTGAGTAAGTAAAGTGGAAGGCTGTTAAAGTGGTTGGCTGGAAGAACCAGTGGAAAGCTAATAGGTTGGCAGTGGGAGCAATAGCCCTATTGTAAATAGTATAAATTCCTGGCGCTTCCCTTTCTGTAAATATTTTACTTTGCCTTATATACCTTTTGATTTAAGTTTATAATTTTTTTCGTTGGTTGGGGCTGGGCTAGGTGATCCCCAAATAGCGCGGGTGACATGTCAAGGGGTCAGCCAGCGCTGCTGGCCACATTCCTAAGACAAAATGACAAGGGTCAAATCAGTCTACATACTGGTTGGCCTGCCAAAAGTGGAGCCCACAATCGATTTTCTTACAGTAGTGCTCACTACAGGGGTTATGCTGGTTTGTGCCAAAGTAGCTGATGGGTTGGTGAGGAGAAGGTGGGGATGTTCCAAAGTGGTTCAGTTCTGAGATTGTTGGTGGTGGGAAGGGGAAGTCCTGAGCGCCCAACCCACATGATGAGGCAGGATGTAGGAGGATTACCTCTAGTTAAGTGAGGGGAAAATTTCAGAATTTTATACCATATGAATCTTCCAATGATTAATCGTTATTTGGGATGAAATGTTCAATCCCAGCGAAATGGCTCATCAACTGAATTTTGTGGTATTTGATATTATTGCTGTTTAGTTGCCTTCAATTGGGTTGAGCCAAAATTAGTATTCCCCTGAGTTCGAAAGTTAGGTTTGAGTGGGGCCAATCAGTGGCCCCAAATTAGTATAACAATCATCAGCGACTAAAATGCTGAGAATGATCCAATTAGTATATGAATGCAGAATCAGTGTTTAATACCAACTGCCATCTGTGGACCATTATGGGTTTTTCCGGCAGAAAACTGATTTATTTGCTATAATTGTCCATCTATGATTTTTGCTGCCTGTACTAATAATTAAATGTTAACAGATCTGAAAAATATGAGTTTAAGGCAGCCGAGGTGTTTCTGGTGTCTCATATTAATTAAATCAACTATAGACATAATAAGGAAATTCTGAATAAATCAACTGAGATGAGTCAGACAAGATGTTGGTGAGATGCATTATATTCTGAGTCAACCCAAGTGGACAAAGCTGTTTCCAGTGCATAATAAGCAACTCAAAGGTCAAATCCAAATTCAACATTTATATATTAATATTTATATGGCACACCGGCGACTTAAAGCTGAGGATAAACCTAAACTGATTTGGATATCAGGAAGGATATGGCAAGAGGGTCAACGCCAGGGAAGTGAGTATGCGCAGCAAAAAGGCTGAAATAAATGGTTAGCAGGAAGAACCAATGGAAACCTGAAGGTCAATAGTGTGCATAGTAGCCCTTTTGTAAAAAGTATAAATACATGGCGCTTCCCATTTAATAAATTCTCCCTTCGCCTTATCTACCTTTAGATCTATATTATTTCTTTTGTTGGTTAGGGATTAGGCTGAAGGATCCCCAAATGGCACAGGTGACACAACAAGGGGTCAGCCAAAGCTGCTGGCACCATGTCTAAGGCAGAATGGCTTGGGCTGACCAGTCTACATAATGGTTGGCCTGCCAACTAGCAGAGCTCATAGTCAAATTTCCTGACAAGGATGCAAACTAAATCCATAGGGATGTCGAGGCCTTCAATTCCACAATGATTTCTGCAACGAACTTGGAGGTCTGCAATCAAATTGCCCATTAATATGCCACCAAGACAATCAAAATTTGTTACAAATCAACCCCAATTAAATATGGGGATCCACTCCAAACCCTGGACACACCCACCTACTTCATCACAAATTCTGAATGACTGGGCAGCTAAAGGCCATAATAATAACTACCAAAAGAAGGAGTTAATTTTGGGCTGCAACTTTTAACTAGTAGCAGTAAATCACAGTCAGTCAACTGGTGGATTCTACACCATGCAATTAGATCTGTAAACATAGTGGACTGGACTACCCGCACAAGGAATGCCCCATATGCACCAAACTGGAAGCAGATATCTCCTACTAAAATTAGTAATGCACCGTGTACAAATAAATATTGGTCAAAGATGTGATACATCATATCAGGCAAACAATTGATGATGGAAATCCATCCGTTGCAAGACCTTTTTTCATGAAGAACCCTAAGAACAGCCCAGTTTCAACTACAAGCCTTCGTCTACCATTAATGTGAATGGTAGTACAATCATCTCTCATTGCCAATAGTTTGGACAACGAGCGCCCCCATCACAAAGGTTTGGTACTGAAGACCATTTGAGTTGTTTCTAATCAGTTCCAATGGATCTCAAAATTCTCATGCTTAATCCCTGGGTGCTATAAAGCCACACACTTGCTTTTATCACTGGATCGCTCATCATACATGAAAAAGCAAAGAATTGACTTAAGATCAAATGGCCTGTAAGCCCGCCAATGCTATAAACATGACTAGCAATGGCGATTGCTGACCAGCAAACGTTGGAGGTGCTAGTTACTAACAGCCCAGATTTATGGTCCTTTACCCTCATCCAAATTGACTAGATTCCACCCTCTCTTACTTTTTCATTTAATTTAGTTTGCTAATAAATTTAGAGTCTTTAAAAGATCAGTCAAAATTGTAAGCAAAACCCAATGGCATTGGGTCATCAAAAAATGTAGACCATAGTTCAAAACCTGCCCCAGACAGATCAAAATCTTTATCTAATACTTCCGGCTGGATACAAGGATACCAAAGTGACAAGGTGCAGTCAGTTGGGCGTCCCAGAACCTGTTCCCGACCTCTTGGGTTTGCCCTTATGTGGGGTGGTCCTGGGTGATTCCTGCTGCCTGTCAGAAGATGCCATCGCTCCAGTCACCAAAACAAAGAAAATTGGTAATCTAGCTTCTGAGGTTAAACCAACAGCGACTCATCCTGCTGCCAACAATTTTTAAGTCAGTACCAAATAATTCATTTTTCCCTCTCTTAAAATCATTGGGGTTAGGCGAATCTTGAGAGACCAATCCCTGGCTTGTCTAAGCTATTACTAAATCAATCATCTATTTAAGCAGATGTAACTCACTGAGGAAATTGACGGTTGACTTTTATCTTATAATTCAAAAAAATTCAATTTCCTAAATTATTTTTCTGATGACAAAATTTAAACCACCCAACTCATCATCATTTTTTCTAGCTTCAAAACCCGCACGCCCTGGGGGCATGATAGCCTGGTTCATTGCCAGGCTTTTATTCACAACTCTGGCTGTTTGGTGCTCGCTGACAAAATTCCTTCCAGCTTAAATTAACGTTATTTTAAGCAGTAGTGCCTCAGGCATTTGTGCTTTCCATTTGGGTGTTTTGGCATCTAGACTGGCAGTCCAGTCTAGACTTACTTTGCCACTTCCCTAACATAATCAACCGTCCATTATTTCCAGCCATTTCCGCCTTCTTCATTGAGAGGGCACCTCAGTGGTTGTTATCTTCCTTATGAAAGTTCAAATAATTAGCCTGCCTTTGGTGGATTGTTTATTTAACTACCAATATATAAGTGGTTCCCAAATGGCTTTGGAGGAATTCCTTCAAAGTCAACGTGTTCTATTACCCGCTACTCTTCCCTCAGTCTACTCATTAAATGTGATCTTCATTATTGATTTGCTTTTGAGCTGGGTTATATTCCCAGTGCTGAATCAGTATACATATTGGTCTAGGATCTGGACGCCTCCCTGAACCTAATCTCATGTGCTTGTATTCACCTGTTTTTGCAATCCCCTTAGTGTCTGTAGAAATGACTGTATCTGCCACTAAACAAATTTCTGCCAATTTTTTATTTTCAATGAAAATTAGTATCAGGGAACACAAGGTTTATTTTGATGCCATGGTTGACTCTGGAGTTGCGGGTAACTTTAAGAGTCTATAGTAGGCTCAACAGCTCAATCTCAATCTGGATGTGGGTCCTGCAGTGATGGTTTCTTTTTTGGCCTCCCACCCATCATAAAATGTATGGCGCCCAGAACCCTTCTTTTTTAGTACTAGAAGGTCCAAACCCAAGGGGGGATTCATCGATGTTTATTGAATTACGCCGTAGCTCCTAGGAGCCTGAGGCAAGGGAAGGGGAGGGAGGAGGCATCGAGAAAGGGAGGGGGGTTTGCGCGCCAGAGCCGTGCTGCAGTGACAACTGAGCGGGGGAGGGTTGGCGACATAGTGCAGACCTTCAGGGCCATCTAAAAGTGTACCTGAAAGTGGGTGATCATGTGTGGAAGGGTTCACACCTGCTGGTCAAAGGCAGCACGAAGGAAGTGGTTATGGATGGTCCAGATGGCTGTGGCATAGGCGAGGACACGGAGGGGTCGGTGGCAACCAGGCAATGTCTGCTCAAACATGAGGTCTTGCACAGGGTGTCCAGACCAGGGCTGAGCATGGAGGAGCGCGCGGGCTTTTGGCCAAAATGCGGCAACACCTGGACAGGTGAAAAAAAGATAAAGGTGGGAGTCAATAGGCTCTGCACAGCGGGGGAGCTTCAGTGCTGGAAGGTAGGGCCAGTCCGGTCCCCTGTCCTGTATGAACAGTGGAGCACCTTTCATAAGGTGTTGGACAACTTTGCTGACAGGATGGGGTGATAGACGTCCTTCCACAATTCCTTAAGGTCAAATCTCACGGAGGGAGGGAGGAGCTCAAGGAGTATTGGGCGGATGGGAGGACGATCTTGGGGGTTGAGGCGAGTTATGAAAACTTGTCCATTGTGCACAATTGCATGGCGACGGGGGCTGAGGCCAGGGCCTTCCCTTCTGTATGGGAAGACATGGTGGATTCGCGCGCCTACTCGGATCAGGGCAAGAGAGCCTGGTTCCAGTAGGGGGATGAGGATGGTTTTAGGCGATGGCCTGGGTGGTTTGTGAGCCACTCCCCTAATGAGGTCAGAGATGCTCTAGGAAGACCCAGAGCTGCTGACACTGAATGGCGGAGGGCGGGCGCCCATTGGGGCATGGGGGTCGCGTCCCAGCAGACAATCGGCCATAGAACTTCAGGAAGATTGTGGTGGCGTGGGATCGCGTGTCCAGAAGCCCTAGGCCCCTTCATTGCAGGGTCAGGCAATGGTTGAGAGGGCCATTGTTGGATGGTTTGAGCCCCAGATTCAACAGCAGAGGAGTACATTGAGCCGCATATAAAAGGCATCTGTGAATGGGCAGACGTGCGCTAGGAACCAGACTTTGGAGAGGAGGAACACATTGGCCATCAGAGCTCGACCCTGGGGGTGATGTGCCGCCAGTTCCAGCTGGCAATCCTAGAGTTAACTGCTGCGAAGAGCAAGTCCTCATTGTCTTTTAGCGCAACTCCTTGTTGGTTGGTGAGAAAGCCCAGGTGACGGAAGGTACCGCGCTCAGGTTCAATACCAAATGGTGGGGGGAAGGTGGGGGAGCCGACCTGTACAACTGTTGTCTTGGAGGTGTTGACCATGGCGTTGGACGCCTTGGTGTACCTCTCAATGGTTACAGCAGCGAGGGCTACATCCCCAGGGCAGCCAAATGCAATGGCAGTGTCATCTGAAAATTCCATGGTGCGTGTGGGGGCTTTACCTGGGACCAGAATTCCTGTTAGCTTGTCCTGTAAGGAGGCCAAGAGGGGGTCAAGGGTGATGTTAAAAAGGATAGGGCTCAGGGGGTCCCCTTGCCGGAGACCTTGTCCAACTGGTACTGCCACTGTAAAACCCAGTGGCGCCAGGACTCTGGTGTGGAGCTTGTCATAGAGCGCTGATATCCAGCGCCTAGCTGCGGGTGGGAGATGGAAGCGGGCCAGGGAAGCATCAATATACTTCCAGGCTACCCGATCATATGCTTTCTCCATATCCAGGAGAGCCACAAAGCCATTCACCTTATAAGAGTTAGCAGTCAAAGTCACGTGAAGGTCATTATAGTTGTCCCATAACGACCTCCACGGAATAAAACCGTGCTGGGATGGGGAGAGGCGAGGTGACACCCATTTGGTGATGCGGTTGGCCAGAAGCTTCGTGAAGAGCTTGTGGTCTGTGTTGATCAACGCTATGGGGCGCCAGTTCGCCAGGTTCTCACGGTCTGAATTCTTGTGAATGAGAGTCGTGATTGAGCCTCTGGAGTCGGGGAGGACCTCGCCATTCACCAAGAGTGCAGCGAAGAGGTCGCGGAGCGTTCTGGCTATCACTGCAGGTTCCAGAAGGTACACCTCGAAGGGTATTCCGTCTGGGCCTGGGGCTTTAAGCCGTGGGGATTTCAGAAGGGTTTCCATCACCTCCTGGATAGAAATAGGCGCCAGTAGAGCCTCATCAGCCTGTGGGTCAATGGGCGGCTCTGGAGCCCGCCACAGAAAGTTTTGGATGTCCGATGGGTCCACCTGGGTGGCATGGAAGAGGCTGGAGTAGAAGCGGTGTATTTCCTGCATGATTTCCTCCTTATCCGAAGTGGTTGTAATGCAAATCTTCAGTGCAGTAATATCCTGCGCTGTTGACCGGGCTTTCTGTTTCTGAAAGAAGAAGCGGGTGGGGCGTTCCCATTGAGCATAATAACGAGATGCTGTAAAGTTTTCTGCCCGTTCTTCCTGCAGTGTGAGCTCCAAGCGGAGTGCTTCCTGCGCCGCTTCCCAGTCTTCCAACCATCTGGGAGAGGGCGAAGGCTGGCAGTTTCGCTCCAGATGTCTGATTCTGGCTTCCCCCCTTGTGACTCTGGCGCGAGCTGCAGTCATCTGGGCGTTGGCACAGTTGTAAGCAACGCGGGTGATGCCCTCCTTGGTCACCGCCCATCTAGCTTTGTGGTCAAGCAAGTGGGGTGGGGGAGGTGAGAGTCTCCCGGATGGTCATAGACAGCTTCTCCTTAGTGAAGGGGCTGTTGAGAAGAGCTGGGGCAACCCTAGGCCAGAACCTACGCGACGGTCTAAGTGTGGTGGTGAGGACAACGGTGAGTGACCTGTGAACACTCAGATGGTTGTCACGAGCGATGGGAGAGGAGACGTGGCCAATCAGCAGGGGGCCAATCAGTGCCATATCTATGCGTGACGCTGACTGGAAAGCTCCTCCATCATACTGGATCCTAGTCATGCAACCTAGGCCAGACGCGGAGGGTGGAAGCGCATCTATAAAGCCACTCAGGCGAAGAAAATCCTTGAGGCGACTTGATCCAGGGCGTTCCTTTTCTGCAGGGGGGTAAGAGTCATGGACGCGACTTATGGTTGTGTTGAAATCTCCTAAGAGGACTTTATTCCGTGGGAGATTGAGTTGGACGAGCTCTTCCAAGAGCCGATTTTGCTCCTGACTTGCATTAGGCGGGTAGATGCTTGCAGCGAAGAAGGAGAAGTCAGGAGTGGTGAGTAAGGCCAGTATGAGGCGGCCACCTAGATATTGTGAAAAATAATGGGTTTTACCCTGGGGATTCAAAACAATAAGGGCGGCATGGTTTGTCCAGAAGGAGTTGCCTCCAAACTGTTCATTCCATGCAGATTGTTCGTGGGGGAGGATATGGGGCTCCTGGACAGCAGCGATGTCAATTTGTGCTGACCTGAAGTTGCGGAGGAGGCGGGATCACCTCTTAAAGTCCCGCAACCCATTTGCGTTGATGGATTGCAGGGCCAGGGTGCTGCCATGGGGACTCATAGCTATTCCCCTCCATGTCCTGGGGGTTGCCAGCGCTTAAACCTGCTGCTGTGAGGCGGCTAGTTTTGAGTCCTTTAGCTTGACTATTAGCTGCAATCCATGAGGAGCGTTGAGGGTTCTGAGGGGAAGGAGAGGGTGGGGGCGGAGGACCCAGTAAGCCAGCCTAGGATGCTGCCCCCTCTCCGTTGCAGGGGAAGGACCTGAGGGTGCTAAATGGTGACCTCCGCGGTGTTCCCATTTGATGCGTCTGAGTCCATATTCACTTCCTCCAACAAAGCAAAGGATCCGCGCGAAATGGACTGTGGGGTTGGGGTAGGACTCTTTGAGGTGGCACTTCTACCGCAGGCCGCGGGTTGCCAGTCCATGCTGGTGGGCATAGCTCCATTGGGAGCTGAGGGTTGATGCGATAAATCGCTGGTGGAGGTTGGTGGGGGTGCCGCGGAGCCCTGAGTGGGGGTGGCTGACGAGGGGCACCCTGTGGGAGATGCCTTGCGGTTGGTGAGAGAGGGAGGTGACTCTGGGAGATTGGAGGGGGCGCCCACTGGAAGGGGGGCATGAGCGCAAAGGTATCCCATACCAATAGTGGGGTTAGCTGTTTCAACTGCTAGGCGTAAGGCCTCAGGGGACAGGCCTTGAACGGGAACCCATTGTGTGGGTTGTAGAATTGCTGCTGCGGCCATGTGGGATCGTTTTTGGCCTGGTTTAGGCCCCTGGGTGGTGGCTAAGAGGGCCTGTTTTTGAGCTGTGCATCTACTATACAAGTGTCCAAGGGCGTTACACCATGAACACCGGGGGCACGCCTAATCAGAGTCAAAAAAAAGATCTCAGGGCATGCCCCAACTACCGCCACATGAGGAATAACCTCAATGTTGCGGGATACAGTGGGGGACTGGATGCACGACGCCCTAGCAGTGCGAGCTCTTTGAGTGGGAGCATAGTAAGTGGGGACACTAAAGTCCACTGAAAGAACAGACCCAAACACTATTAAACCACGATGAGGCGCCAGTTTAAGAGACTCAGGATCAACAGTCGCTGGTAGGTTGGAAAAAGTAACCCATGAAATTTTCTCCAGGTGAGAGCGTGTGCAGAATGTGAGGAGATCCACGTGGAATAATGACCGGGAGGGTGGCAGTATGGTCAGCAAGGGCAGCTTCAGTGAAGCCCACATTGATGTAGTGGCCCTCCTCTGATTCATGGATGGTGGTGTTAATTGGGAATGTCTCTGCAATCGCTGCAAAGTATGAGAAGTAATCCTCCATATAGAATTCAACAGGGTTATGCCCATAATAAAGGCGAATTGCATGGGAGAGGGTTGAGCAAGGTAGAGCTTTTTGCGCTCTAGTTTCAGCCCATTTCTTCTTAACATCAGCAATAAATGCTACTTCACGGGGATCAGCTTTGGGTAGCGTTGATGCCAGAGGTTTTTGCCACGCCCCAGTGGCTCCTTTGGTACATTTGTGTTTGCTTTGGGCTGCAATCGCGGGTTGAGTGTGAGCTGGTGGTTCGGACAATTTGCGGAGTTCCCTTGTTGCTGGAATGTTACAGCAGTTGCTGGCGTCATATTAAATTGAGGGGCGGATTGTTGGGCCTCGCTAAATTGGGGAGGTCCATCCAGATTAGATTAACTCCAGCCAATTGGGAGGAGGGCGATGTTTCATCACCATCCCAATCTATTTGGGTAAATTCAGCCCAAGTATTTGCTGTAATTTCGTGGGCAAAACTCACTGGCTGATTGATGAATTGGTCGTTTTCAGCATATGGAGATAAAGTGCCGACTTGAGAAGTGCCAATTATGGGTTTAAATGGGACGGGTGAGATTGGAACTGGTGTGAAGTCCCAAAATCTGAACCATTTAAATCCCCATTGGGAAGAGTAGATTGTCCCAATTTGGTGCTTAGTGAACCAGAATGTGCGGCTAATCCAACCTTACATCTGAGGGTTTGGGGGCCAGGTAGCTGGGTATCGCCCCTCATGGAGGGAGCCAGAAACACGGCGTCAGCAATAATAGATGGGGCTGAATTAGCTGACACAATGGGGGAGGTGAATGCCTGGATGGGCTGAGTTGCATTCAACTGAGCAGGCGCCATTAAAACTGCGTGGGTGATGGAATCCTTGGTTGGAGGGGGCCCAGCGGGTTGGTGGGAGGCAGCGCACACAGAGCTGTTAGGCGTGCAGGTTATAGAAGTGCGATCAGGTGAACTGGCGCTAGTTGAAGTAGCTCCAGGTTGGGGGGTGGTGCCTGCTTTCATGGCTGCTGCTTGAGAGCGGGTGATTCTGGTTGACCCTGAGGTAAGTAACCGAGGGTTGCTTCATTTTGGGGTGGTGCTGGCTCATTTGGCATAGCCTGCGGGTTCTTTTACGGGGTTTCCCTTCATATTTGCTAATAGTTTTCGTAAATCTCTTTAGTGGAGCTAAATTTCAGGCTAAATTGATATTCGAAAAATGATGCTTAGCAGCAAGAGATAACCAGAAATTTACAAGCTTTTGATTGTGATAAGAGCGTAGTAAGCAATAATAAAAATTTTATCAACCAAAAAGCCCTGGTTGATTCTTGTGGAACCCCAATAAATGGGTAACATTTTTACAATTACTATATGGGCTTAAAGCACAAAGTCGGGCAATTTGATTGCGCCAACCATGTAGGGGAGTCCATTGAGGTTCCTCCCCAAGCCACATCTAGTGTAAATCAAACACCTTAAGTGGGGACCACCCCCTTTTATAGGCTTTGCAGGGATCCACAAGGTGCAATTATTTTTATCTAATAGGGATTGGCTGAAATATATTAAACCATTACCCCACAGGTTAATCCCAAAAAATAACTCTCCAGCAGTTGTTCAGCCAAATTGAAGCTTGTTTTTTGAGCTCTGATAGGTCAGATTTACATATATCCTAATTTGGACAATACTAAGCTATTCTGAACTTACCATTGAATTCCCTTTAACCCTTAATACTTTTAATACTGAGCATAAAGACATTGAGTGGGTTCATTTTTCTTGCCCTTGCTGACACTAATAAGCATATAAAACCCAATTTTTTTATAAATGTATTTTTTCCTTTTATTATCAAAAGCCATTTGTGGAATCCAGAAGAGTCAGCATCAGCGAGCCAAAAATTAGATATATTCCCATAATTGGTAATCACACTCCATGACACTAAGAATTTGTTGACTTCATTGCCTTTCCCGCCCATAGGGGTTCTAGTAAGACCTGCAGGTTCCCCATTACAGCCTTATGGATTGTTATGGGGCTTAGTAATTATTTGACATAATTTCCCTTACTTAGGCTTTATAAAGGCTCAGCTTTATGACACTAGGCAACTGTGCCCCTGGCATGCTGTCTTCATTGTGTCTATACACCCAGGTAGAGGCTGTTCTTTTAATCATCTGCAACCATGTCAGTTATTAACTCTTATTTTATTTTTACAATTTTGTGGAATTAGTTTGTTTAAATTTTATTTCAGTATCACACTACATTTGACAATTGATGTTTAACATAACAATTTAACTTTTCTATTTATCTACTGTAATACAACTTGATTTTGTGATGACTTTTACTACTAAAGAAGCTAAAAAAGAAAATGATATAGGAGAATCTTTAGGTACACTAATACTAGATTTTTATCTAATCTTACCTTAAATACTCAACATCAATACTTATGAAGGGATTTTTATTTAGTACTATTGAGGCTTAACTCAAGAGGGTGGCGTTCACGCATTTTTATTCAGGATGGTGCCAAATATAAATAAAAAAATGAAACTTCCAATATGGTGCTGCGGTGGCAACCATAGCAGCCATGTCATATGGGGAAGAGAGTTAGTAACCTTTATTTTTTTCACTGAACAGTTTTTGGTGTGCTTCAAATAACTTGTTGACCAATATTTGGAATGGGCGGTAAATGTATGAAGACTATTATCCTAGTTAATTTCTTTTTTACTGATATGTGTATATCAGGTTCTGACAATATTGCTTATGATAACTTGAAGGTAGATGAAATATTACAGACAATAGAAAACTATCCCTTTAATGTTAATCCCAAGAGTTGGCTACTTCTGGTCGACAATGGAAGCAGTCAATTCAATGGAATGCTGAGTATTTGAGAATCACGTGCATAAGTGAAACCTTACTTTTTCAAATCTATTCTCGTGAAGTTTGCAAAAAACAAATAAATAAGAGAAAAACTATCTCTTTCACTGTTAGACTGGCCCTGGTGCATCAGATCTTGTATCTAAAGGTCAACATACACCAAAACTTTGAGTAATGCGTGAATGCGATAACCTTGATGAAAACTAACCAAAGATACTGTTTTTACACCAATAAGGCTTACTATAATAATAAAAGTACACTGTAGTTTAAATTGCTGCCAGTAACTCCCAGGCTCGCTCTATTACTCCTTTAGATAGGCTCTCACAGCTTCTCCAGGAAAAAGTACCCCTCCCCATTGATAATCTTCCTCAGATATGCGTTCTCCACCAAAGTTCTCATCAGTTTTTTATGGATAATAAGTTCTCAAGAATGTTAGATTAAAATCGTGTTATCTAATTTGAGTCAAAATTTGAATAACTAGGGCTTGAGCCATTTTCATGATTAGGTGAAATATGCCAGATTTAGTCAAATTACCTGTGGGTGTCCATAAAAAATAAAGGACCCTATTACTAATGATTTTTCGCCAGCAGTGGCAACATAAAATGGTATGCCAAAATAAAATAGGAGGTGATAAAGTAATTAAGACCCCAACATCAATGGTCAACGATCTAAGGGAACAAGAGATGACTGTGGGATTTAAGATTAGATATATAATAAACCTATAAATTAGACTCCTACTTATAAAAACATGAGCTGCGCGCCCAAGACAATTACTGTGGTATAATCATATTCATTTATCTACATATTACATAACTATAAAAATTGATATAAAAAATTAACTTGTACATTTGGTTGGTAAAACCAATCACAACATTTCCTCCCTTTTAATCAATCATTATTGTGCAAAGCTGTGAGGGGTTTAGCTCATATTGAGGATTTAAATCTTTTCTTTCTCATTGCAATCACTAATTGCAACTTTTTCAATTCAAGCCTAGGTAAGTTTGATAATCAAATTGAGGAGATGAGTGTGCAACAGACATTGGGTGAAGGTTGGGCGAGCGTAGTAAAGGGCATAGGTTAGTATTTGCACCTTCTAAAATTTGTAAATGCCCCAGAAACACCGGTAGCCAACATAAAACAAAGAAAACAGCGGTGAATATTTCACTGGAGATTTTAGCCTGGAAAGCAAAATGCAACCGGTTCACAAAACTCTGCATTCCCAGCCACTGTTGTCATTGGAGCTTGGGTTTTTAAGTTCTTCTAAAATTTAACTTAGCAGCACTTTGGTAAAAGTATTGCGGTGATGTGCACAAACACATTCCAACTGCTGTATATGTCACACCACACTCTATGGTCCAAGGGTGGTTGGACTCAGGTTTTTAATCCACAAAAGCAGTGGAAGTTACTGCACAGGTTCGCGTGGTGGTCAATCTCATGGATGGTCAACGGGTGGTCAAAACAAAGTTCACGCGTTGGGCTAAATACAACCAAGTATTGGTCACTTTTGAATTCCTACCATAACGATGAAGCGTGCAATTCTGTAGCACCACCTCTCAGTTGGGCTTAGAAGTTATGGGGAACTTCACTCTTTTAAATTCAGCACTTCACGCTTATGCTGGAGCTTTGCACAGGAAAAGCAATTGCAGAAATTACCCCATATGCAGTTATCACAGAAGACTTAACATAAATTCTCCACATCTATTTTTATTTAAAGATAGTCAGGAATCTTGCCCGTTCTTAATTACAGTGTATAGCACACCTCCTATCTACACCTTTTGTCATGCTATTGGCCATAAGGAGCACACCTGCACTTCCAGAGAGGTCATCATTAAAAAATCCTTCCTGACACAATGAGAAGTGCCAACTCCCATTATGAACTGGCCATTGACAATGACGCTGTCTTCCCATGGGGTGCGCAGGGTGTTATATTCAGGTAAAACCCGTGTCCCCACAAGAGCGCAAAAAGGCCAAACAGGCCCGTAGAGCAGCGGCCAATGCAGCGGTGTCTGCAGCGCTGTTATCCCACTTGCATAGACCCAAGCTGACATCAGATCCTCTGCAGCGGAAGCAGCTTGAGAATCTTCTCAACAATCAGATTGGGCCCACCAACCTGCAGAACAAATTTTTGATAAGAATAACCCATGAAAAGTTACTATGCACTAATCAAAACCAGTTATTTACCCAATCCTGCCCCTAGTTTTTGTCAACCTCTAATGGTGCACCATAGGAGTACATCAAACCAAAAAGTGGATTCAAATAAAAAACACTAAACCTGAAAATAACTCACAGCAAAAGTGACCCTAAAGAACAATTACATTTCACTGGTGACCCATGCGCAAAACAAGGCTGCTGAGAAGCCTAGAAAAGCAGCACAGGAAGGGCAAGGGGGGTTTTCCCATTGCACATAAGGTGCTATGGGGGATTCTTCACAATAGGATGTTGAGCATCGTGGGCTCAAGGCCTTGCTGTCCCAGGCTATGTAACTGAGTTTTAAAAAAATAATTTACCTGTGGACATCCTGGCCATTCAGGAATCCCACTGCCCACATGGTGCCAGGGACAAATGGGCAACCATGATCCTCCCCTCCCTTTCCTTTTGGTTGCTGCACTGAGGGGTGCTTAGAAGCATGACTCTTAGCTTTAATTTATATTTAAAAATCCTTATCTTGATGGTCATGAGTTTGTTGTGTCCTTATCATGGGACGATGAAGTGCACACGGTTGTTTATATATATGCCCAGACCTCTGCACGGGCTCAATGGGATTTACTCTTGGCAGTTACTTCCCTCACACTACCACTTGATCCATTTGTTGTGAGCGACTTGAACTGCTGGGACAACCCGGCCCCTGACTGCTGGCCTTTAACGCCTGCCCCCTGTAGGGGCACGTCGAACTCCACGTCCTAAAAGCCACCTTGGGGCTATCTGATACCCTCCTTAAGCATGCACCGTTGATACCCAACATGTCCCCATGTGCACAATGGTCAGATGAGGTCTATGTCCTGCATTGACCTTATTCTTGCCCAGTTGATCTTTTGCACCCAAATTGTGCACTTTATGTCAACAAAAATTGATTTCTCAGACCACAGGCTAGTATCATTATAATTTACTTTATCAAACCCAGTGGCACACGCGCCAAATTGGTTCAAACTTCGTCTGTCCAAGATCACATCGCCTAGGCTTTTCTCATGGGAGGACACAGAAACTTTGGCACTGGAGTTCGCCACTCCATTCTTTGCAGACCCACTTTCTACCTGATCAACCTTCATAACAAACACCATCTTTCAGACACACCACCTTGCATCGCGTTGCTCAAGGGCTACCTCAGCAGTCATCAATTGCACGCTTGCAGAAGTGGACCACCTAGAACTGATGTCCTGTTGCAGGCTACATCCCAGCTTGTGATCATGATGTTCAGAAGTGTCTGCTCATCTCACGTCAATGGTAAGACAACACAAACATCGCATTTTAGTTCATTTCGAAAAGCAAAAAATACTACGGTGGGTGACGCGTGTTCACCTATTTTTATGAAAATTCTAAAAACCACAAAAGAGCTTGGCCTGAACACAGGTGAGGCGGCTTGACCACTCCAATACAGAAACTCCAGCTTAAGTGGAATTCAAAAAATGAAACTTTTACTCCAAATTGTTTTAATCTGATAAAGTCAAACTGGCCAAAATAGATGAGTTTCTTGATGGTGTACATATCCGCACCATTTCCCAATACCTGGAGTAAATGAATTTAATTACTCATGACTAACTCTAGTATGCCTTTTGCGGCGCACTGCACAGGAAGTTCCCAGGTCCAGATAGGTTTCCATATAAATTCTAAAAAAGATACTTTAACTATTTCTCCTGTTTTTTGCTTGCTTCAATGAACAACTTTTTTTATTAATGCGCCTCCTTCAAGGGGTTAAGGAGACCTACATGATTACGCTGTATAAGATTGGGGATAATCTGGACTTGGCAAACTAACGCCCCATATCACTTACTAATACAGATGCTAAGTTACTACTAAAATTATGGCCAACATCCTAGGAGAAATTGCCTCTGAAGAAAACTCCTATGAACAATTTTGCTTCATCCCCAAGCAGTCAATATGTGAAATACGCCCCGTAGCTAATGTCTGCCAATCAACGGCAAATGGGGCGCTTGTTTTCATAGACCAACAGAAATCCTATTATAGGGTCAACTGGAATAACCTCAAAGCCTGCTTCACAAGTTCCAGCTCCCATCAGTTCATTAATTGGGTGATGTTGCTTACGGAATAAGCCACAATGGCTGAGCGTGGCCCTGGTTTCCTCAGTGATGTGATTCACCCTCAAAGGGTTCTCTGCTAAGGGGATCCTTTAAGCATTATTCAACAACTTCACCCTCAACCCACTTTTACGCAATATGAACGCCTGCCTTGCTGGTCTCCATGTGCAAGGCCAAGTACAGGTTAAGAAGCTGGCATTTTCTGACAATTGTGTGGTTGAGGTGTCTAACATCTATGATGCACGCACGCTGGAGGCAACTATCCAGGATTACTCCAGAGTCAGAAACGCCGCAGTTAATGCTTTGAAAACCAAAATCATTCTCCTCAGCCAGTACCAGGCCCACTGGTCATCAGCACCCCATAAATTTACCTGCTTCAGCAGCTAGCTCACAGGTTCGCTTGCCCTGCCCACCCCATACCGCCCCGCTTGTGCTCCATTTTGTGCCAAGCACCACTGCTGGTCTGGTACTCCATTTAGGAGTGTGGCTGGAGGTGGGAAGGTATTCCTCGTAGGTGATGGAGCACCATACTAAACAATGTCAAAAAGCGCATCACTTCCTTCAGAGCCCACCAGACTACCCTCCTAAGCAAGGTTGTGCTGGCCAACTCTATGCTCCGATCTAAAGTTTGGTTTGTGGCCCACGCCATTTTCTTTTCTCCCTCTTTCTTAAACTCTTTATACGCTCTCCTACAAGGGTGGTTTTGGTTGGGCCGCCAATACCTCTGCGCCTATATGTCATGTTTGGCCCTCGCCATAGTGGTGTTATGGGCCTTCTCAACTTTGAGGCCCATACCGCCAAGATACTTGGCACCTGGGTCGCTACGGTCACCAACCCCACACCCCTAGACCAACACTGGAAATTGCGGACCACTCCAAATTTCCCGCGCCCTTGGACTCCTCAATCTAAAGTACCCCAAACTCTGCAAACTAATTTTATTCTCATCACTCTTCTGCAGACCCTCATGGGACGCTGACCCACTTCAAATGTATTCGCCTCTCTACGTGGAGTGCTGAGTGGAGAATCAGAACAGTTGACACACCGCCCAGAGGGGTCATCCTAATCCCTAACTCAAGAATGAGTCCATAAAAAGTCGTTTTAAACAGCCTGGTACCCCAATGTCACCCCACCTTATTGACCGTGTGGACTACCTTGACAAGCTGGACATCCCTTACTCTCTGGAGACCCAAAAGGACATTTGGTGGTACACACACCACCCTCTATTATGACCCCAGATTTGCGCTCATATGTGGAGATTTCTGAGAAAGGTATACCAGATGGCTGAGCGGTTAAATTTCTCTAAGTCTTCATGCATTGTGTGTGGTCAGTATGGGTCATTAGTATATTGCTTAGAAGATTTCCCGCCATCACAGGCAATCTGACGGGATGTTATGCGCCTCTTTTGCTAGGAGCAATTACAGACTTTCAGCCTGTATAAGAACATCTTTGTTTTTTCCATGTCCTCCCCAATCCACCCTTCTCTCCGCGACTTATTTGTTGCACTAGAGTTATGAATGATACACACTATTGTTCTTGACGCACTTTCTAGCACTACCCTAACCCTTCGTAAAGCTGTGTGTCATTTCACCTCTCACAATATAAATCATTCCAAGCCTGGTTTTTTGGCCACCGCTATTCCTCCTCCACCAGTTGGTGTCATCCTGGTTCCCCATCTGGTTCCTCTCATCGGACACTTTCCTTCATTTGTGTTCAGTTTTGGAAAATGCCTCCCATGACACTCCCCCTCTTCCCTCCACTGGCGGTCCTGATGGCAACAGGAGGTAGCTTTTGCTCCTATGGGGTGCCCTTATGGTTTCCTTGATGTTATGCTGTTGAAGTTTATTAGAAATGTACGTCCCATAGTCAGCGTTCCCTGAATAAAAATTATGTATAAAATTTAATTTTACTTATAAACTTTTTATATATATTAAATTCTCTTAAAAGTCTCAGAAAATTTTTTATTGCCTTAGTATATCTCAAGAGTAATAGTTCAAGTCTATGTTTATTGATAGCCATTAAAAAACTAACTTAAGTTTCTATACTTTCTATATAGTTTACATACACAGTTTAGTCCTTAGCCTTTTCTTCTTTTAGCACTAGGGTGCTCAACCCAAAAAGGGGAGCCGCCATGCATCTTTATTAGCAAATGGGCCAAATAACAGGATTTTTAGAATAAAAAATTTCTAATATGGCACCTCAGCTAACAGCCTAGCAAACCATATCAGAAGGGGAGGAAGCTTTGGGAAAACTTTTGATTGGTGTCTGCTCTAGCTGGCAGACCATGGCAGACAGCATTGGGGTGGGAGCATCAGCGACATGTGGTATAAGTAGGTATATCTGTGGGTTTTCTTTTGTAATGAGGCTGGTGGTGTCCATAGCCTCAACGTTTGAGCAAGTTGATGAACAGCAAAAGTGATGAGAGCAGGCACACAAGTAAATGACTTGATGCATCGGTGGGTTTTGGGATAACTGGGGTTAAAAAGAGAGGTAATTGCTGTGTCAATGCAAGCGCGGCTTGCACCAAAAGCGAGCTCCTCAATATCATACTTTGCATCTTCCTCAAAATCATGAGGGAAATTGGGGATAGGAATACCCTCAACCAGGGGTTTCATTTCTCCATATAGTTGCTGGCGGAGTAGGGTTAGCCTTTTCTTTTTAGTTTTAATAAAACAAAAATTTTATTACTAATATTCTAGAAAATCTAATATGTAACTTTGATGCTCAGTAACTCAAAATGGTAGAATAAAGATAAAGCATTTTAAAGTATATTATTATAAAAAAATAAGTCAAAATATGCTACTAAATGCTTTCAGCAATTAATGTGCTGGTGGCTTTAATATTTTGTTATGATATGCTATGAAGCATGTTATTAAGATTGTACTTTATCACACCTGCTTTAACTATAAATTAGGATTTACTTATCAGCTTATAAGCTTAATTTCACTAATTAGTTTTTCATAGGATATCTTATTTATTATATGTAAAAATGTTATTACTATACTAAAGTCATACTTATCTTATAGATTACTAAATCAATTTGCTTTAACTTTTTTGTATTATTTCTGGAAAAGGTTGACCAGAAGACAATCACTTCCGATGTAATTGTGATACTAATAATATAAAAACTTCAAAAAGGACACCCCAAATGGTCCATAGCCCCTCCTGTTGTCAGCCAGGAACTCTAGGTTTAGGACGATGGTGGTTTCATGCTAATTATAAATTGTACGCAGCATGAGTGAAGGAATGAGTTAAATATTAAAGAATCATATGGGGAACCATGAGTTGAATAGCCTTCTGTCAAGTGGGGTCATGTTGCCTTACAACCATGCATGAGAATGTTTAAATCTATGGTAGTGAAAACGGCCGTTGACTTCTTGGAGGGTGGGCGTTGTTCCTGTAAATGAATCCAATACTATAGCCTGGATTGTCCATAGTGCTTTTGCTGCTATTAGCGCCCATAGAGATGGATAAATAGGCGACTCCATGTTGATAGTGAACTTGTTTCTAGCTAAACTGAATGATTGTCCATTGCCTTGATGGAATAGGCGAATGACCTCTTTCCAGATAGCTTTGATGGCGGACATTGTTATAGGCGATGTACTAAGCTTCTATATTGATCACAAATTGTGCATGAAGAGTGGGAGGTGTTTGATCGCTCTGCCATGCAATACACTCTCCGCTTACATCTCCATAAATGTGCCCATATCCTGGGCTTTTGTAGTGGATGGTGTGTGTATTTCTATATTATTATTTGGGTCTCCAGGATGTATGGTATATCCATTGTATCCAGGTAATCAATCCTGGCAATGGTACTCATTTTACGGTTTATCATGTTGTTTATAACTACTTGGCCCTTTACATCTTGTCTGTAAGTTAGTTTTGAGTTGCCTTGTTGGATAGTCTGGCCACTTAAGTGGATCTTCCATTCCACTCTTTTCATTGCAAGAAGTAAATGTTTGAAGTGTATAGGGGTGCCATGTGGTCCTGTAGAGGTAGGTGAAATGACAGATACCTAACCAACAAGTTTAGGTGACTTGAGTTTCCTATTCAAAGCGCTTGTGCAAAGTTTGATCTTGCTTCTTGGGCCCAATGTAGGTCTGAAAGTCTGAACTAATCATATGGGCTATCCGGGATCCTTTCATATGGTTGCTTGCTCTACATAATAGTTAGCCCACACCTCCATTCTTCCTACGGGAAAGTAAAGTTTCAAGGCACACAGAATATCTATGGTCAGACTATATCCATCCCTGTATTAAGGCTTATATTGTGTTAAAAAGTGCGGTGAAAAAGTGATTGCATGGGCCATAAACCAGATGATTGATAATATCATGAAATTAGCTTGCCATCTCATACAGTTAGAATGGTATGATGTCCATGCAAGGAGGTTATGCGTTTTTTTACTAGATGATTCTCCATCACGGTGTTAAGGTAGCTTCTGACTCTAAACTTACTCCCTAAAGGCGGACAGGTCCAGCTGCCAGCTTGGTAGTGAAAGAAGTTCTAGTGGGGTAAGTGGTGATCTTCTCCTAGGTCTATTGAGTCTTAATGGGGTATTAATCTGCTGACCCAGGGTGGATGGTGCCCAATGGGTCTAATATTTTTCCAGGAGTATAAATTCAGTTTTTTCAGCATCAATTCAAGTGTTGCTGATGGATGCATATTCTTGTATTGTCCTCTCAAGTATGCGAGCATAGTGATTGTTGAAGATAACCACCACACAGTCGTCAGCAAAAGCCATCATTTTGACTAGTGGTTGGCAATAATCTTGATTCTATTGATGAGGGCATTTGTATTCCATATTAGGGGATCAAGACTTAAAATTATATAGTAGAGGGCTTTAAGGGTCACCTTGTCAGAGTACCCTCTATATGTAAACTCAATTAGTTAGAAACCCTGCTCCACGCATAGCCAAAGTAGCTGACTCAGTGTACAGCATCACCTTATTTTATAAATCTGTTTGGATTTTTTAATTTTTGAAGGCAGGTGTAATGATCGTAATTGCACATGAATCCCATAAGGTTGGGAATTATGAGACTCATGTGTGCTGATAAGTTGCAATTCCGTTATTCTGAGTAGGATTTTCCTATTTGGGTCAATAATGGAATAAATTTAAATAAATCAGTTCGCCTGATTGGATGTTCATTTTGAGGTTCCTTTCCCTTTATCCGCGGAGTTGCCTGGTTGCCATCAATTTAGGAGGCTTTTGCGCCCCTCATTACCCACAATTCTTCTAGCCTTTTTTGGAAGTATTTCAAAGCAAGTTCAAGCCCCGATGGACCCTCCCTTTGGAATTCTATTCAAACTTGAGTTCGTCTCTTCCAATAAAGGCTGCTTATTGCTAATTCATTTTATTTAAACTTAATTTTCTTAGTGCGAGTTGTTGGACAGCAGATGGTGGTGCTCCAGGGAAAGGGGGTGGATGCGCCACACTCCTTTCTGGAGAGGTCTTTCCAAGGATGGCCGGGAGCCAGAGTGGCCCAATGTGACAGAGGCCAGTTAGCTGCACCTCAGCCCGTTGACCCCATGAGCATATAGAGGTTTTGGGAAGTACCTCTGCCCAGGGTCTGAGGTGACAGAGGCTGGTGCACCGCACCTTGGCATGGCGTGCCTGGCAAGGCCATCCAATTGGATAGGACCAATCAGAGTTGGTATGGCCACATATGGGGGTGAGTGGTGTAGGGCCGGTGGCAGAATGGGCTTTGGTAGCCCAGTTTTGACAGCAGGCCCTAAGATAAATCCAGTTTACCCTGTCATAAGCTTTCTTTTGATCTAAGAAAACTAGTGCTCAAGAGACTTTAGCTTGGCAGACATTTTTTAACTGTGTAAATATTACCCCATATGAATCTTCTGGGGACAAATTAATATTATGATTGGAATATCACATCAGTTGAAATTTCTCCTAGTCATTTGGCCATAATTTTTGTGAAAATTTATGTATGTTTGTTGGTTAGTGAGACTGGGCGCCAGTTGAATACTTTACCCTATCTTTTTTTAGGAGTATGCCTGTATATGTTTCTTGACCTCCAGAAAGGAAGCATGTTTTCATAATAAACTTATTCAAGGAGGCTAAAAGGATATTATAGATCTATTAAAATATTTTATAAAATTCATAGGGAAGCCCATCAGGTCCAGGGCAATTCCCTCAGGTACACTGCGTACCGCTTCCCATAATTTTTCCCATAATATTAATTTATTAAATTGCAGGTTTGAGCCATGGTGTCAATATGTGCACTGACAAGTGATTTTTCATTTTTTTTTGTTTTGACTGGTTCAGATTCATATATATGTTTAAAACCTGTGTACTTAAGATGCAACTTCCTTGGTTGTTTCCACTATGGATATATCTGGTCTTCTGACCTGTGTGTAGGCTAGGATGTTCTTTCAGGCATAACGTTGGTGGAAAAATAGCTTGAACATGTTTCTCCATCTTTTAGGTTTTTTTCTCCTTAGTGAACACTAATGGGGTGTTGGTATTCATTTACCAAACTTTAATCATACATAAACCTCAGCCCATCTGCATCCCTTCCAGGGCTGTATCCAGTGCGCATAGAATTGTTTTCCAAGTAATTAATTTTAGCCAAAGTGCATTTAATAGTGGCTGAAGCACCCTTATTTTTCTTTATGCTATGTGTTTAATCTATTGTAATATTGAAATCTTGAGATTTTCCCGTGTGATTAATGGATCTGAGCAGAATATTATTTTAAAAAACATGTTGAGGAAAAAGAGGAACTTTTCTCAACCCATGAGGGAAACTCTGAGTCAGCTAAATCTTCTGAGCGTATTCTGCACCACCTAGGTGCTTAGATAATTGCTTTAAATGATGTGAAGAACATGAAACTAGCAGTTGATTAAAGAATTCATCTTTTGTAGTTTTGAATTTAATAAAATTTGGTCCCAAAAATTTAATAGCGTTAGTATTAGGTCTATGTGTGACATGCAGCTAAGCATAATACTGTGCACATTAGGGCGTGTCATGTTCAGTATGGGCGGTGACCATTTAAGTAAAGATGTCGAACATTTTCCTCCAAGGCTTCAGTAAAAGAACGTTGTGGGTGAAATTCATCTGAACAGAGGCAGTGTTGGGCATTTATTAGTCCCCTATAAGGAAATTAATTTAATAATAATGAGTTAGTCAGCCAAAAGACCCTGGCTAATTCTTGGTGGAACCCCACAAAATTGGGGTAATATGATTTTGACTCCTCTCTGGGCAAATAAATCAAAATAGTCATATTACTCAAACCATGATGCGGACTATGTGGCATCCTTTGGACGGTGCTTCCCCAACCATGCTCAGGTCTATTCTAGCACCTACGTGGGTACTGCCAACTTTTATAGACATGGCGGAGGTCACCCAAGGTGAAAAGATTTTCATTAATAAGGATTGGCTGAAATACATCAAGTCATTACTCCTGGGTACGTTTTGGCCAATAGTGATTCCCCATTCATCATTCTATTAAAAAGATGCGAGTTTGTCAAACCTCAATAGGCTATAATTTCATATTACTTAATTTAGAATCCCTTAAGCTATTTGAACGTCAAGCCTCGATGCTTTAAATATTACTCTTGATTTATTATATGGAAGTCTCTTATTTTACCCCTGCGCGGCACATAATAAGAACCTTTAAAGCTAAAAAACCACTTTATTTACTTATTTTATTTATTTTCATACAGCTGGTGAGATGCGCTCCTTACCTATATTTTGGATTTGAGGCTACCAACACCAGCGAGCCTTTATATCACCCCTCAAATACAACAAGTGGTGCTCACTACAGGGGACCCTGTACACCACAAAAACTTTATAATAAAGGAGGCTGTTGGGGTAATAACCTTTCTAGCCTTTCCACTGACATAAACCCTAGGCTAACACTTGTGGAAAAACAGCTAGCCTTTGCTTTGTCTTAACTTAAACAGCTCGAGAAGCACCCATTTCAACGGTCAGCTATACAAAATACCCCTCTAAAAGACAAGTTCACACCTGTCGAGGGCAGAATTTCCTCTTTCATCCATGTTTATGAATCTATGATGGAAGGAGCAACTGACCAAAAAATCCAGTACATTCTTCTCTTCTTAAATCATTTATCTAAATAAATAATGGTCCCCACCATAATCAAATATCAGCACTTGAACGGAGGTTAAGCAAGCGCTTCTGATGAGTTTGGCTCTAAACAGAGTTTGCAACGATAGAAACAGGCCTTCATGTGCCTTAGTTTGCAAGAGGGAGTATCAACTCCCTCCTTTTTTGAGCGTTTCTATACGCAAGCTCAACCTCTGTTGCTTGCCAAAATGCTCCCTCTCAATGATGTAATTTCAGCTATCTTGGCTGGCATAGCATCTCATCCCTCTTTAGTAAAGCATCTCTATTCCGTAAAGTGCACTTTAACTACTGTATGAGATATCAATGAGGCCTTATTAGCGGTTGATGATATCTATGAGCTTGACCCAACCCAAGGGTGTTTGACTTGAGCCGCTACGCTGAATAATTTAGCTTCTACTACAGTTGTTACTCTTTGGAAACCTGCTCTTGCGAATTTGCCATCACATATGGTTACTCTTTCCTATAACAATAAGCAGATGGTAATGACTGTGACAGTGCAGTGCTTCCCTTCATCTTCAGTTTAAAGTAATCAGTTGGTGAAAGCAGTCGATCCTTTGCCTTGTCTATCTTTTTCTTCAGATCGGCCTTCCCAAGTGGTTTCAAAGCCTGCTCTTCAGCCTAAAACCTTTCTCAGGTCCCAATCACTCCAATTAAAAATGGGATAAATGCTTAGGTCTCAAAAGCTAAACCGCCTGTTTCACAAAAGCACCCAGCCACTGAACGACCCAAAACTTTTGAAGATAAAGTATCCACCTCTTCAGTGCTATCCTCCACAACCTCTCAAGTAACTCTAGTATGAAGCCTATATCCTTGAGGCAGCAATAACCCCCTGCTTTGAAGGTCAAAACTCAAGCTTTGGCAGTTCTAACGCCTCCCCCAAAAGTTTATAAGGTGGAGGAACAACCCAGGGACTTATCATCCCATGATGGAAGGCTGAACTTACTCCACCTCCTATGGGCACCCTAATTTGCATTGTTAACCCCTCTGACGACGAGTCTGAGGGGGTGATGAAAAGGTTGGTCGTTAGGTTTTAGAAGCCCCAGGTGAAGTGGAGGCACCAGATCAATTGACCCCAGAGAGATTAAATTAGGCTTTGATCCAGCGTCATACTTATCTTCAACAAGTGATAAGGGGTCTGGAGATTATTGACACTGCAAGTGAAGCGGATCAGCGCATTGCCACGTTTCTCCAATCTACCCAAAGTGTGCTTACCATGAAGACTATTTTGGAAAAATATCCTTAAACTGCAAAACGCCTTGCCTCCACGTTTTTCATTTAAAAGAGGTCCCAGTTC
>JAKSZP010010730.1:0-136329 GCA_022478985.1 Massospora cicadina | reverse complement strand
ATGCACCTCAATGGTGGTTAGCAGGGCCCCCTGGCTTTACTCCCTTGCCCTCAATACTCACCATTGCACCTCTGCTGCAGAGAGCATAAATATGAGTAGAAGTTGGGGTGTATTCTGCCCCTTTTATTACCGCTGCTTTTTCTCCTTTCTTGCCTTTGTAGGTTTTTAATTTATCATTGTGGTGCAATTGTGTGCTCTTATTGGCCACACTTTTATTTTGCGCATTCCATTATTGATTTTTGCTCCCAATTGGGTTATGCTCTATAATTTTAAGGGGTGTGCTAAACCCCTGTTTTGCCACATTTGCTTACAAATCAGGTTCTGCTGAATCTATTCTGTTTAGATTGGCTGCTTGGTTTTCTGTAGAATTTGATTGGCTCATTGTTTAAAGTTCATCCATGTCTTCCTGGATCTGTTCTGGTGAGATAGATGATTTCACTAAGGCCTCTGCCTTGGCCACAGCCAACTTGTGATCTTGTTTGGCCATTTTTCATTCTCTCAGGGAAATTAGGTTAATATTTTATATTGCACATGCTCTCCCCAGTTAAACAATTTTGTGGTGTCTATGATTTTGGTATACTCTGAGTCATCTTTGCCCATTTTTTCCTTACAGAATTCTATTTCTCTTAGGCTATCTTTTATATGACAAGCATGAATCTTGTGCCCAAAGGCTTGGCAATGGTTGCATATAGGGGTGTGCTCTCCACTGTTTCATAGAATAGTTGGGATTTTTCCTATCAATAGTGAAGGATACAATATAGGTGATTTTTGTGATATCCTCTACTACCTCCTGGTTTGGGGAAGTGATTGTGATTGCCTTCTCAGTACTAAGGGCCAGCATCAGCTGAAATCTTTGTATTTCAAATTATTTAATTTCTCTGTAGGTTTCCAAGCCTTCTTGGAGATGTCATTTGACTACTGTGCATGCCAGTGTAGTTGGATGGTAGTCAAAAATTATAAAAAATATCTTTGGATTCTTTCCAACATGTGCATTTGGTTGATACCAAATGCTGACCATTGGGAAGATTGAGCACTACTCTAACCTTTGCTGCTTCATTTGCTTCTTCCACTGTTTTAACCCAAGATCTACCCAACCTTTGCAGATAGTAAGGATTGTTAAGTACACCACATGTGGGAATAATTTAAGTTGTACTTCACCAAACTTTTTCTACATTGTCAGTGTCTCTATGCCCAAGAATATATGTATCACATGTTCCATTGATGATAGCGGTTGCAATTGGGATACTCCCATGTAACTGTAGTACTTTAAACTTCACAAAACCCATGGGTGCACCACCTCAGGTTTTTTGTTTTTACTGTTATTTTGTTTGTTCCTGTGTGCTTGGTACCTTTGGGCGATGCAGATCCAGGTCTGCTCCCCTTTACTGTGTTCACCCAATTCTTTATTTATTGATTGTGCTCATCTCACCAGGTATTGATTATCAAATTGTTCTGTTTGAATTGAATTGTTTACTAAAAGTGATAGTAATCGGAAAGAAAAGCACCTTTTAATAATCTATAATAAATTAATTAAAACCTCAGCATTGATTTTTGTTAAGGTTTGGGTGAGCAATTTGGTGAATTATTTGATGATATTTGCCAATTCTCACCCACTCGCCCAAATAGTTTGAACTTATCAGACATAATGGTTTCAGATATCAATCAGTCAGTACATCCGTGAATGTGTTTTATTAGATAGACTAGCCGATTTACCCATGCTTCGCTACGGTGTCTATAAAATTTCAGATTTTCAATTTAATTTAAGTTTTAAATTATAGATAAACTAAATCACTCAGCCAAATCTAATTGCTCAATCGAATCAACCAAAAACCACCAACCACTCAGGTAAACCTAACTGAAATTATCAATCAACTAATAACTAATCACCCCTCAAAATTAAACTGTCCTATCGATTCGATCAAAAGCCATTAACCACTCGGCCAAACAAAAAAAACCTATCGAATCAATCAAATAACACCAAACTGCTACCCGAAACATCTCTTTATACTTAAAATCATTGAGTATGTGACATATCTTCCAAACTGCAATATCAACTTCTACTTAACTTGCCAAAAGTATTTTATTAATTAGGTGAACCGAATTAGGCGGGTTTTTAAAATATATAAACTTAACATCCAAATACCCGTGCTTCGCTACGGTATTTAGTTTAACAAATGATAAGCTCATATTGTAGCCTATAGGCTGTGCCAGCACTACTCTCAAGCCACTCGGACAAACAGCTTCGCTGTTGCCCTCGTGGCTGGTGAGCTGATTATCCCAACTACTTAATCTACTTAAACTCTAATACTGATTTTTGTTGAGTTTCAGGTGAGCAATTTGGTGAATTGTTAGATAATATTCGCCAATTCTCGCCCACTCACCCAAATAGATTGAACACATCAGGCTCGATAATTTCAGATTCGATCTTATTTGCCAATTCTCACCCACTCACCCAAATAGTTTGAACTTATCTGACTCGATTAGCTTCGGTGAGCAATTTGGTGAATTATTCAATGATATTTGTCAATTCTCACCCACTCGCCCAAATAGATTGAACCCATCAGGCTCGATAATTTCAGATCAATAGGATTCGCCAATTCTCACCCACTCACCCAAATAGATTGACCTTATCAGACTCGAAGGTTTCAGATGTCAGTCAGTCAGTACATAAGTAAGTCAGTCAGTGAAATTTTTTTAAGTAGACTAGCCGATTTACCCGTGCTTCGCTACGGTGTCTATAAAATTTCAGATTTTCAATTTATTAATATAGATTTAATATTACAGATAAACAAAACCACTCAGCCAAATCTAATTGCTCAACCGAATCAACCAAAAACCTTCAACCACTCAGGTAAACCTAACTGAACTTATCAAAACAACCAATAACTAATCACCCCTCAAAACTAAACTATGTCCTATCAATTCGAACAAAAGCCATTAACCACTCGGCCAAACAAAATAAACCTATCGAATCAATCAAATAACACCAAACTGCTACCCGAAAAATATTTTTATACTTAAAATCATTGAGTATGTGACATTAGAGGCTAAATCAGGTTTTTTAGCATATTTTGCTCCTTTTTTATCCTGCTTTTTATTTTTGTGTCGGCAAGAAGGGTCCCCTGGTCCCCTTGCCTTGAATAAATGAGTATATGACATATCTTCCAAACTACTAAATCAACTTCAACTTAACTTGCCCAAAGTATTTTATTAATTAAGTGAACCAAATTAGACTGGTTTTTAAAATATATAAACCTAACATCCAGATTCCCGTACTTCACTACAGTATTTAAAGTTTATCAGATGATAAGCTCACATTGTAGCCTATAGGCTATGCCAGCACTACTCTCGAGCCACTCAGACTAACAGCTCCACTGTTGCTCTCGTGGCTGGTGAGTTGTTTTTTCTAACTACTTAATCTACTTAAACTCTAATACTGATTTTTGTTGAGTTTCAGGTGAGCAATTTGGTGAATTATTAGATAATTTTTGCCAATTCTCACCAACTCACCCAAATAGATTAAACTTATCAGACTCGATTAGCTTCCGGTGAGCAATTTGGTGAATTATTCAATGATATTTGTCAATCTTCACCCACTCGCCCAAATAGATTGAACCCATCAGGCTCGATAATTTCAGATCAATAAGATTCGCCAATTCTCACCCGCTCACCCAAATAGATTGACCCTATCAAACTCGAAGGTTTCAGATGTCAGTCAGTCAGTGAATGAAATTTTTTTAGGTAAACAAGCCGTTTACCCGTGCTTCGCTACGGTGTCTATAAAATTAAAGATTTCAATCTATTAATTTAGATTTTTTATTATAGACAAACAAAACCACTCAGCCAAACCTAATTGCTCAACCGAATCGACCACTAACCACTCAAGTAAACCTAACTGAAATTATCAAAACAACCAATAACTAATCACCCCTCAAAGCTAAACTGTGTCCTATCAATTCAAACAAAAGCCATTAACCACTCGGCCAAACAAAAAAACCTAAAGAATCAATCAAATAACACCAACCTGCTACCCGAAACATCTCTTTATACTTAAAATCATTGAGCATGTGACATATCTTCCAAACTACTAAATCAACTTCTACTTAACTTGCCAAAAGTATTTTATTAATTAGGTGAACCAAATTAGGCAGGTTTTTAAAATTTATAAACCTAACATCCAGATACCCATGTTTCGCTACAGTATTTAAAGTTTATCGGATGATAAGCTTACATTGTAGCCTATAGGCTGTGCCAGCACTACTCTCGAGCCACTCGGACTAACAGCTTCGCTGTTGCCCTCATGGCTAGTGAGCTGATTATCCTAACTACTTAAGTTACTTAAACTCTAATACTGATTTTTGTTGAGTTTCAGGTGAGCAATTAGTTATTTATTAGATAATATTCACCAATTCGCACCCATTCACCCAAATAGATTGAACCTATCATACTTGATACTTTCAGATTCAATCTTATTTGCCAACTCTTACCCACTCACCCAAATAGACTAAACTTATCAGACTCGAAGGTTTCAGATGTCAGTCAGTCAGTGAATACTTTAGTGAATGTGTTTTAAGTAGATATTTGTGTCATATGAATATGATATAATAGTGGGGACCAACCCCAAAGATAAGGCTGGGTGCTTGGAGACCCAAAAGGTGAAGTTACAGGGCCTCCCAGACCTGAAGCACACCCTATACCAGTGCTGGGTAAGGGCAAAATATGCCCAGGTTGGTCCTAGTGGGGTGCTGAGTGCCCAGTCCTTGACATTGAGCCAGGTATTAAAATGAATGAGGATGGTTTGATTTAGTTAGTTGAGGAGTGGGGTTTCAAAACCCATTCTATTTTTGAAATAACGCGCTTGGGTCAAATCCAACTTCAATTGATCACTTGAGTGAAGTCAGTTTCAGCCTATTCCATCAACTCTGATGGCAGTATCACCCTATTGGTGAGTCAGTGCTTGGACCCACTGTGGCAGTAACCCTATTTCCCAGTTGAGTTTAAATATATTTTCCCTGACCAACTGTCCTTGTTGGTTGACTCCTGAATAAACCTTTACCCCATTTTATGCTTTTGAATTTTATATGATATTCCAAATGCTCCTGTGTGTGAACCTCTTCAAGAAAGTCTCACATTCCATTACCCTTGCCCTTGCAAGGACCTTGCAGCTCTCCCCTCAAGCACCGTTTATTTGCCCAGGTTCCCTCCAACCTGGGTTGCTTATCCCCTATCAATATGTGCACCACATCATTTTTACTGGTGTTTGTCTTATAATATTTGCAATATTATGCCTCAGTGGTTATGGCTCCAGCACCCTCTGCTGGGCTCTCATCACTTTGGCTATAACAGCTAGTTTTCTGGTGTTGGCCTGGTGCACCGCGCACTGCCATGCTGGGAACAGGAGAGTTATAGACACTCTCCTTACAATTTGCCAGCTCTCACCCATGCACCCAAATAGATTAAACTTATCTGACTCAATTAGCTTCAGGTGAGCAATTTGGTGAATTATTAGATAATATTTGCCAATTCTCACCCACTCACCCAAATAGATTGAACCTATCATACTTGATAATTTCAGATTTGATAAGATTTGCCAATTCTCACCCACTCACCCAAATAGATTAACCCTATCAGACTCAAAGGTTTCATATGTCAGTCAGTCAGTGAATGTGTTTTATTAAGTAGATAATTAACGTACATCCACAAAACCTATCAGGTATTTGACAATCATTTGAGACAATAATGTACCCAATTTAGCTCAAGGGTGTAATGGATTAGAAACTGAGGATTTCTAGTTATGGTTAAATTATTAACCTTATAAACATTTAAACTGCTTAGGTAAAACCATCAAATATACCAAATCAACCAATCACCAACTGCTTTGTAAAACTAAACTTATCGAAATTGAAATTAAAACCACCAACCACTTACCAAAATCAAATAAATTATTGAATCAACCAATTACTAACCGCTTACTAAAACCATCAAGCTTAGCAATCAATCTAAAACCACCAACTGCTTGGCAAAACCATTGAAACTATAAAATCAACCGAATATCAAACTGCTCAGCCGTAAAGATATAATGGCTACCATCAAAAATATATATGATCATTTGTTACATATAAAACCTTTTATTTTACCGTGAAAATTATTATTTTTAAACTATATAAACCTTTGCGAGCATGTGCACCATAACTCATTAAAGTTTTATTGCAAGTGGATGAATGGTATAGGAGATCATAGATTTTGTACAGATGAACAGATTCATTTTTATTTATATAGACAAAAATTAAAAATTTGGCTCCGAGGTGCACACGGCCCCCCTCCCGTCACCTATATAAAGTTTTAAAACTCTACATGCTGTAGTTTTGGCTGGGCATCGTGCACACACACTTGCCTTTATTGTAGACTATACTGCAATGGCTACGATGATAACTATAGACTAAATGGGTTTCCGCTATCTAGAACAAGTAGAATAAACCTAAATATAAAATGTAACCATCATACCTTAGAAATGCTGGGATTTGTTAGCTTGAATACCTCGCGCAAAGTCAATTTTTTGACTCTATAGATCTATCAGTACGTTAGAACCTCAAGGATGCTCCTTTACTCTTTACTCTACGATAAATTTTTTTAATCCGATAAAATTTTAATAGATGCCTAAGCTTCTATATAAATATAATCAACCGGTCTATAAGTTTACTACGACTAGGTATTTGAGCCCCGCTTACCAAAACTTGGCGAAACGTGTACCTGCCTTTTTTAAGTAGGTGAACACGATGTTACAAAAAAGTACATTAAGATGCATAGTTTCTCAGGGCTCCCATAAAGGGCAACGTTATAAGTACCTGGATCTTAATTATAGCACCGCCCTATCGAATTATAGTGACGCGATAGATTAAACAGATCATTATATTGACTTTATATAGTAGCCCAGTTTGGATAGGGGGATGATTTAAAGATCCTATTATTAGAGGTACGTATCAGAAATTTACCCTTTTACCAAATAAAGCTTAAGAGCGTGATAATGCCTTTCAGTTGTTAGTTAAATGCAACCTTATTATAATTACTGATAAGTGGCTCATTTATTCCATGTGAGTCCTAAACAAATTATCTTTAAATGTTGCACGGTTGAAATCAATTCAAATAAAATTTGAAACCATCACTGCTATCAGCCATCAGGTTGATGCCGCTCATGGTTTTAATTTAGAGTAATTCAACCAATCACTTGAGTATCTCTTAGTATTGGCACAATTTTAATTTAGGGTAATCCAACCAATCACTTAAGCATCTCCTGGTATTGACACGCGGTTTAATTCGGGGTATTCCAACCAATTAAATAACCTAACCATCCCAATTAACTTTTTTAACACTTTGTCGACTGAACGAATTACGTCTTATAAGCTAGCTTGCGCATTTTTTAACGGCTAAAAGAACGCAGCTACTGCCAAACGGGATCTCCCATATCGGTCGTGTAGTGATAGTTTACAAAACGGGATCTCCCCGATCGGCCAGCAAAGTGTTAATAGTAAAATGACAACCCACCTTGGTTTACTAACATAACGGTAAACAAAGCTATAAAATAAAGTTAAAGGCGATGCCCAGGTAAAGGGCATCATTGTCAAACCCCCAGCCCTATAAGGTTCACCACTTTAACTTAAGGAAAGTTATAAGATGGGGGTCAAGGTTCGACCTGCTGGAACCTACCCCAACCTCTGTAGGTTACGTACCATCCTTAGTGAAAACTAGCCCCGTTCTAAGTTTTAGATGCTTTGATTTTAATGCAATGTGCAGAGTTTTAGAGGAACCCGATCTACAAGGGTTTCATGGGGCGAGGGGTGCTAAATTGGCCGACCATCCCATGTTTAACGTTGGCCAGGTATCGAGACGCTTCAAACCAAAATTATTATCGTTTTAAGCTTTGTCGGCCTGGGAAGTTAAACCAACTTTGAACATGCTCGGATTACCCGCGGGGGTTAAGATGAGGTTTGTTGTCCAGCCGATGGCGATTTTAGTGGGGTTTATACCCGACCGGATATAAGTTTGATGGCGAACACCAGCCACCACTTAAGTTATCGCGTGGTTGGAGCCCAATTCAAGTTGAACTGTGGGCTTGTGAGGGTAGGGCTAAGGTGGTGGCTTTGGATTGGACAAGCATCGCATGTAGGTAGCGTTTATCAGCCAAACCACCTGATGAGTGGGGGGTTGATCCCATAGGCGTCCGGCAAAGAGTAACTGGATGTTGAAACTTAACTAATCGCTGGTAACTAGGATTTAGAGGTTGGCACCGATCAAAGCGTTGCACTCGACTAGAGGGGCTGCAGAGGGCAACCGCTTTCGGGCGGAGTCGACGGGGAAGGGGATGCGAGGCGCAGCGGCTGGGCCTCGGGATCAAGCGCATCGACCCTTACGCCGGTTTGGAGATTACCGGGTTGGTTGGCCCACGCACGCCTTGAGAGTTGGAGGGCGGGGCTGTTGGGGGGTGGGAGATCGAACTCGTCTAGGGTGGCGAAGACGGGCGAGGCTCGGATCCTTGGGTCGGCTAGGATCGGTGAGCCGAGGCCCGCGAGGTAGCTGCTGAGGTCTGGGGTGAGCGCCAACGAAGTTACGCTTACCACAGTGGAGGTTCTCTAAACCCGCGACGACTCGGCCGGGGGTCCATTGGGTAGCCCGCCTTGGATTGCGGCGGACCTTGGGCGGGGGAGAGGAAGGGGGTGGCTTGGCTTGGGAAACCGTGGGGTCGACGTCAAGATATCGCAGCTGTTGGGGGATGCGAACGGCATCACTGCTGGGCCTTTGGCCAGTGGAAGAGGCGTGCTGCAGGCGGGGGAGGTGGGGTTCAGCGGTGGGCAGCAATTCGTAGGTGGGTTAGGGGGCACGGTTGGCGGCTTAGTTCTTAGGGGAGTATCGGCCAACGGGCCCACCGTGGACTGGTTCGGGTTGAGATGGGGCTCGGTGCGCCGCTTCTTGTTGGTGGCGAGCCTTTGGAGCCTAGCGAGGTCGTAGCGTAACTCGTCAACGTGCTTGGCGTCGACGGTGGCGAGAAGGCACTCGGTGTCGACGCGGTAGTTGGCGATGATCCTGGCCAAGCACCCCATGAGGGCACCCTGTAGGGGCGAATGGTGGCGCACGAGCGTGGCTTTAAGCTGCAGGATGGTGGGGATGATGTTGACGATGGCGTTGTGCAGGTTGATGCTTGAGAGGAGCTTCACCTTCGGCTGGTCCTGCAAATCCAGCTCACCCTCGTCAGGCCTAAGCGCGGGGAGCTGGATCTCCTCGGAGCCCAGGATGTGCAGGGCATCCTCGAGGACATTCTGCCCCAGGGCGGAGCGGAGGTTGATGGTCCCCTCCGCCGCGGGCGCCAGCAGCTGGCGGCAGATGACGTGGGTGGCTCGGAACCGCTGCTCGGGGGTCAGATGCTCGAGCAGGAACTTGTAGCACCGGCAACGGAAACCCCGGCGCACCTCGTGGCAACCGGGAAACGTAAACAGGAGACTCTCCTCCTCGGTGGGCGGCAGCTGCAGGGCATCCTGGGGAGGGTGGTAGCCGTTGACGAACAGCACCAAGCCGACGAGCTTATCGAGCAGCAACGACGAGGCCTTGACAAGCAGCACGTGCACGAAGCAATAGTACGCAAACTCCCGGACACTGGCGTCCGGCTCCATCACCAGGGCCACCAAGAACTTGAACGGCAGGTGGCCACGCCACTTGATAAAGTCCCCCCGCAGCAGCCTCGTAAACATCAGAAAGGCCTTCTGGCGCACGGCGGCGTGGGGGTGGCGGAGGCAGTTGGCGACCAGGGGAAGGTAATCGTCCGCGGCGCTCGTGTAGCGGAGGCAGAGGTCGGCAAAGACAACCAGGGCACTGTGCTGGATCCAAGCGCCCCCCTGGGCCTCCAGAGTGAAGACCTCATCCAGTGGGATTTCACGCGCGCGCTGGGCGATCAGAGGCTGAAGGTCCAGCTCAGACGCAATCGCCGGGATCAGCCGCTTGGCAAACGCCTCGTGAACCAGCGCCAACTTCCCCACCGATACGAAGGCAAGCGCACGGACATGGTGGGGGAACAAGAAGGTGGGGGTGGGGCCAGGCCGTAGCTGACCGACGATCCCAAGGAGGACCTTGAACCCCTCCTCGGCCGGAGCCCCCGCAACCACGAGACACAGCTCCCCGATGATGAAGGTGGCGGCACAAACGGCCGCCAGAAGCGCCCCCTGCAGCGGAACGGAATCCGATCTCTCGAGCTGCTTAGCCGTCCGCCGGCAAACCTTGCAACCGAAGCGCATCAACGCCACCGCAAACTCCTCGAAGGAGCCAGCCGCTTCGCCCGGCGGAGCAGGCCATTCCGCGGCATCCCACCGCTGCAGCAACCTAAGGATGGGATGCACCCATTGGACGGGGGCCTCTAAACTCAAAAGGTATTGGGCAAGCTCACCGAGGGTAGCGGACGGAACCTCCAGCCCAGGGAGGTTGTAAAGCACGGTCAGGATTGAGGAGCCCACCAGAATCCAGTCGCCTCCCACCGATCTAAGGGTGGCCCCGCAGCAAGCTTTGGCCCGAGACCAAGCTTGCAACAGGCGAGGCATAACCTCCATCCGGTCGGACCCCAGCTGGGCATGAGCCGAAATGGCGGCGGCCAGCTGCCAAAGTCCAGGACGACCATCAACCTCCGAAATCAGAAAGGCCATGAAGCGCGGGCATTCGAGGAGAGAGGCCTGCGCGGCCGAAGCCTCCTGATTGGGGGCCAGGTTGCGTTGGATAGCCGCCCTCTCCGCCAACAAAAAGAAAACCTGACGCATGCCTTTGAGGGATAACTCAGGGATGAAGCGCCCCAGCAACTCGGCGAAGGTGGCGTCCCTGCTAAAGCCCTGCAGGAACTCGACGGTGGCTAGGAACGTCAGCTCCACCACCGCCTTTTCGGGATCAAACATGGCGGGTAAGGCGTACTCCACCCACAGCTGCCACAAGGCCCCCAAGGCACGCGAAGACGAACTGGCGTCAACCGGCTGGAAGGCGATCCGTATCGAGTGTGCGACGGATGCGATACACGTCCTCCGTACCCTCCAGGCTGGGTCCTGGCACTGTTGGATATAGGCGGCCAGGGTTGCGCTCAGGAAGGCGTCGCAGGTGGCATCCGACATCAGCTGCCGATTAAGGAAAAAGGCAAACAGCTGGATGGCCGCCTGCCGGATGTGGGGATTCAGGTCACCGCTACACCGCGCAAGGACGCCGGCAAAGCGGTCGTCGCAGCGGTTCACGAGCCGCAGCATGAGACTCTGAGCCACCTCCAGGCGCGGGTTGGCTCGGCGCGCCCGGATCTGGACTTTGGTGACGATGTTCAGGTAGGCGGCGATCGCCCGCGACCGCACCAGTTGGGTCCGGTCCAGCAACCTCCCAAACACCAGGTCCATCAGCGCCACGGCCAGGTCCTGGAGCTCCTGGGCGGCGTAACTCGCCAGCCGGAGGGCGGCGGACTCGGGGCGCGCACTGAAGGCGACGCCCATCCAGGCCTCAAAGATGTCCACCGCCGCCGCCCTCGTCCGGGCCGAGGCCGCCTGGATACAGTCCTTGAGCAAGTTTTCCAAGATGTGCTGCGCCTCGGGATAGTCGAGGGACGCCAAAACCTTGGCGAGGTTGGAAGCCGTTGCGGCCTTCACCGCGGCGCGGTCGTTAAGGTCGGAGATGATGTGCTTGATGAAGTGCATCAGGAAGTCCAAACATCCATTCTGGACCATCAGATCCAAGCTGCTAGTGAGGAAGGCGGTGGCGAGCTGGGACTCGTCTACCTTCCGCATGTTGAAGCAGAGCCACTTCAGGATGTGAGGGAACACCTCGCGATACGCAAAGTAAGAGGTTTCCAGAATCCACGTTAGGCACCGGTAGGCGCACGTGGCGAGCGGGAAGTTTGGTTTAAACGGATCGGCCGCACACCAAAGCCCGAGGAAATTGACTACCTCCGCCCCCAAACCATGCAAGGGCACGTGGTCCAGTACGACCTTCACTAACAAAACCAAGCACGTCTCGATGGCTTGGACTTCACCCTCGAAGCTCCCGTGGGGGGGGAGCGTACCAACCATATCCCTCAATAGCGAGACTATCCAGTTGATGGCGTACGTCGAAACCAGGTCGTGCTCACGGCTTCCGGGGGTAGCCACCATCAGCAAGTAGGCCTGGATGACTTTAAGCATCTTCCCAAGCTCACCCCCCGAAGGGGGCGCGGTATCGTAACTGAGCGTGTAAAGCAGGTCAAACAGGTACCGGTGCAAGTGGTTATAGGTCACCCCGGTACCGATGGTAAACAGGTTGATGCGCTTGGGGTTGGTGGAATACCGAACCGTGGACAGGATCCCCAACACCTTCACCAAATTTCCAAGGTCGGCGGCATCCAACTCCTCCAAGCCGTACCCAGCCAGCTCCGAGCTGCTCTCCTGAAGACAGGGCTCACCCGAGTGACGCCCCTCCCCGGTAGAACTCGAACCGTGGAGGGTCGCGTGCGGCATCCCAACGAACCCCAGCTTCAGCCGAACGTGGCGAAGGGGCAAACTGGAATTTGAAAGGATCGCTTCGAGACGCAACTCAACCTCTAACAGATAGTCGAACGGCAAGCTGCCGTTATTGAGCTGCGGCAGTACCGGAACCCCATCCAACGTCTCCGAAGCGTATAGCGTCTCCAATAGCTGTGGGTAGAGGGAACCGCCGTTCATCTAATGTGGTAAAGAGGTTCCTAACCGAAAATCTTCGGTTAATACCCGGTATGATTAGGAGTAAGCAAACGCGGCCGTAGAAATCTCAAAGTGAACGTGATGCGTGGAAAATAGTTGGGCTGGTATAAAACCATGCCCACACCCATAGCTCCAACTACCAAACCCACCCTTAAAAACATACCGTGCTTGGTCGGGTGCCTTTAAAAATCTGATTCCAAACAAAGTAGCAAATTAAATACTTTAGCTGATTTATCGTCAGCTTTATATTCAATGTAGATGCTTAGCTAGCTGGCTCAACGTCGTGAGATCAAGCCGCCCACTTCAACGTCGGCTAAAGGTGAGCATCCCCGACTTTGATGGATCCCGCCATCGGGTCAAACCCAAAATCCAAAATGTAAAAATGGCACCATCAAACAAACCTACCCATCGGAATCCCCTTTAAGCCACAAAAACTTCCCCATAAAGGTGAATACACCTAACGCACAACCGAAAGCATCCGAGTAATAAACGCGTCAATCAAAACCCCACCTGAATGGGACCATCTAGTACTAAAAAAAAACCCCCACCTGAAAGAGTTCCAATCCCAAGTTTAACCCTCACCAAACCGCCGTCCCACCTTTAAATCCTTCCATAAGGTTTCGATCCCCCCACCTCCGCTCTACCCATTAAAATGTATTCCGGTGGCCAGGTTAAAAATTTTAAAAATGTTATTAAGGGGTCCATGGAACCCCGATAACTTGGTAAAATTTCGATCCCCGAACCCCCGATATCGCTTACGTTCGGTTAAGATGATACCGTAATCGAATAAGTTATCCATCATCCTTTTAACCCCCTCCCTAAAATTTAAGTCCCAAGTATAACGAAAGTATACATTTACCCAAATTTAACCTTATATTATAACAGTGAGCCCCCGTTGCCACTCGCAAACTATAGAAGTAAAAGGGGAAAACTTCAATATGCAGATAGGCTCGGTTAATGATCGTTAGGATTTCGGCATGCCATGGAAAGCTCAGGCTTCCATCTCACCATGCCGTGGAAAGGCCAGGCTTCCATCAATGGTCCTCAACCACCTAGAGTAACCTAATACCACTTGGTACCTTCCATTCCAATTAATTGCAATCCATCCTACACAAAAATGGACAGGGGAGATAAGGATAAGTGAATATTGTTTTTATCCAACGTGTCAAGCTCACAGCTTCTAACCTCTACTTTAGGGAACTTCCCAACTTTAAGATTGCAGTGTTATTAAGTTAGGGTTGGTAAGGGGTGGTCCTTATCTACTCCCACAGTTGCTTCCAAGTAAAGGATACCAATAATGCCACCACCCTTACCACTTGTAATCATAAACTGGGGCCCATCATAGCCCACTTTTAACTCAAAGGGTAAAAATTCTTGGGATAATTTATTACCCTAGTAATACAAACCTTTACCTTTGCAAAAGCATAAGCATAACCCCTACTATTAGAGGGACCTTAAGTCCTATATTAAAATGGTTGTTGGATAATAATATATTCATATGGTTAGGACCATCCACCACAATCCCTGAAGGTTATCCGCAGGCACTTTTTGAACTTGTACCCCAACTTAATAACTTTGAAGGCTTCAACCGGTTAAAGCTTTATTTTGATGCTTTTGTGTCTGCCAATTATCACCCCATAATCTACTTTAGGAACTTTCCACATGGTTATGGTGTGAGTGAAAAGGGTTAAAAGGTATCAAGACCCTTATCTGTTTGCCTTTTTTAGGGTGGGCTTCCCAATTGCCCATAACCATTGTATGTGTTTATCATCTCCACATAGGTTCACATTATCCTTGTCAGGTTAAAGTTTGGTGGTGTTGGAAATTATTTAGGTGTGGGACTTTTGCACTTCTGGGGATTCTCAGTGCTTAAAAGAGCTGTTATGCTTACCACCAAAGGCAATGAGCCAGGCAGTGCCTTCTACACTCTTCCAAACCAAAAGTTATCCCCCATTTCCACCCTGCCTAGCTAATTATGTTGAATGGATTAGGCTCCTGCATAGAGAAATCCCCTAACTTCACCGCCAAAATGGCATATTTTTCTCCAAGCAAAGTTCTCCCATACCGCCCAATTTCCCCAAATCTCCCAGCTTCAAAATCCTTAATTCCCCAATTTTCATTTCCCCTCTATGTTTAATTTATATATTATAATTTCACAATTTTAATAAAATTTAAATTCTTCATCTGCCAATTCTAGCTCTCCCTTTCACCATTTTGCCATATATTTCCTTCTTAATTTTAATTTATAATCAAATGCCAGGCGGTTACAGGTGAATTTACATCTTAATTTAAAACTTTTATAAAAGTTTTGGTTGTGGATGGGACCACAGATGGATCAGTGGGTCTTTCCTTAAACCGGTGGGATGAGTAGGGTTCACCCCAAACTGGTGGAGGTACAGGTTACCCACCCACCTTGGATAGTGATGGATGAGCCATTTTATAGGTTTGGCAAACAAAGCAAATATCATACCATCAGATTGATGTCATGTGAAATAATTATTACTCTAAAGCTTCAGCAGATGTCTTTAATGAAGACAACATTGCCAATTTAGTATAAAAATTGACCCCTCTCATACCTTTGGGGGCCAAAATAATTTCAATTTGTAATGATGGGATGATAAATTGACCAGATTATCCTAATGGGAATAATTGAGGCTCATGGATGTTTATTACCAAATCCAATAACCAACCAATTTCGAGATTCACTATAAATATAATGTGAGGTGCATTGAGGTAGTACATTGCTTGAACCTAAAGTTGACAAGCATATTACCCAATTTAATATTAAATTAATATCTGAATAAATGCAACTTCCTAAAACCCAGAAGCAGAAACCAATGAAAGAGTTCCCAATCATCCAGGGTCAGGGTTAACCACTGTGGAAAGGAGTTCATAGATATAAGAGTTAGCCCAGATGGATGAAGCCACAAAAGCAGCAGTTAGATACCATCTAACTAGAGGATCCTACAAATCCCCCATATCTCTATCTAAACTTCTACTTTACTTACAATACTCATTATTCCCTATCTTGATTTATCAATCAAAGTATAAGATATTTCACTTTTTACATTAATAGAAAACCTTTCTAAAGAATCACAGTTTAACCCTCCTATTTTTACCTATAGTGGCTAAGTAAATTAATCCCAGTAACCAGTCTGGGATTAGCCAGTGCGCAGAATACAGTAACTAGCCTAAAAGCTGTTTTGATTAAAAAGGTCATTCTATATCATGGATACCTTGGAGCTGAGCTGCCAAGGGAGAGGTTGGATTGGCTCATAGTGAGTCTTGAGGGCCAATTTATAATGATCATGTCAAAGGGTACCAACCAGAGATTTACCATGGGTGCAAACACTTTACCAAGGAGATTGATGCTAAAAAGGGTAGTATCAGAGGAGAATTTTTCTCTACAAGGATGATTGTGGTCTAAGTAAAGGTTTTTTGGTGCCTAATCTGCTTGATGTAGACCCTGAGAATTAAGTCAGCCTCACATGTTAAGTGAGATGAGGTCAGCAAGCTGACTATGGTGCTCACTACAGTGGTGGCATCATCAGGCCCCAGTGAGGATCATGAAAGTTCTCATGAGCAGTTCAATGATGTAGTGAATATAGAATTATATCACAGAGCGGACTCTTATGAGCTCCTAGTAAGGGAGGATACTACAATCCATTTAAGACTCCATAACCTTAAACTAATAGTGCATGATCTATGCAATGATCTTGAGCTTATCAAGGAGATCACCATAAAAGCATGAATGGCCTCTCTACCTATTGTGAGAGGCATTACCTATTATAAAGCTAGAAACCACACCTAAGGATCTAGAGGAATGACTTTATCCCTCAAAAAGGGTTTATATAAAATATCAGCGCTTTGAATAATATGGAGAGCACTTGGAACAATGTGACATTATGCTGTTTGCTATGAACAAGAGTATAGAATAATTGAAGGCACAAATGCGTACTATACCAAAACCTACCTCTGCTTGACTTTAACCTGATTGGAGGCACCTATATGGGTCACTCAACAGAATATCCCACAACCGGTCATAATTGCTACACAGCTGTCCAGGATGCACGCTGACCCTGTTGAAGAAGATCCTAATTTTGGGAGCTAGGTAGGGTAAGCTGGGGCTTTCACATGGCATAACTGAGAAAAGCCTGTGGAAACATGGGTGAGTAGCCAACACTAAAACCCAGAGAGGCATCACAGAAGGGTGCTTTAGTGGCCTGAAAGAGGTGTGGGATAGAAGCTAATGATTGTGATCCAACCTATTCTTGTGGGTGCTTCCCCTCTCCATTGGGGGGGAATATGGCCAGGAAGGGGAAGGCAAGAGTCAGGTGTATTGTCTGTCACACTACTTTACTACAAGGCGTTGTGCTGTAAAAGCATGTCTTGGCAACAAGGGTGGGGCAACCTGATTGGTTGGGCTGTGGCCCACCTGTCTACAAAAATCACCGCAGTTTTCTAGGTTGGCTGAAACCTGGATAGTGGCCAGTAGCTTATGTGGACTTACACTGGTGCAGCAAAAGGCGTGAGCACTCACATACCAAATTGACAGACTTACCCAAAAGGGCTGTAATGGTTCCCACACAAAAAGGACCCAGAGAGCAAACTTTGTTACAAAAACAGACTGGGAAAACCAAGTCCGTTAACAAATTAACAGTGGGGGTGGCCCTTGTTGCACAGAAGGCTCCGGTATACTTTGTGGTGGTGGCCACCACTGAATTTGAAGTCAGAACCAAGCTTTTTGAAGCAGGGAACTCTGGCCCTCAAAAGATTTGATGGAAAGCATGGTGGAGAGCCTCAAGAGGGTCACGCTGTGGAAGTGAAGACTGGTGGTCTAAGGAGATGCTCATGGGCTGTGTGTTTGAGGTATATGGGTTAGCCCCACTCCATATTTCACATTTGGCTCCTGGGTTGAAACTTATGACATTCCAGTCCAAGCTTCAAAAGGAACAGGTTTTGGCTTCCAGTTTGATCACCAAGAATGAGAAGGCTATATCTCTTGACATTGGCACTAAGATTGGAAGGTTCATACTGAGGGATGTACCGCCTGTTGTCACTAAAGGGCCATGATGCCTCAGCTGAAAGGCTTTGGCAGAGTGATCTCCTTTATTGAGAACAAGTTGGTAAAGAACTTGAAGCAGAAGCACGTTAGGTTGAAAAGTTCACCGTAGGCTCTGGAGACTGGGTTTAAAGTTGAATTTTAAAAATCATATAAGGAGTTGCCTCGTTCAGTAACTGTAAGGACCTGGAGTGTCCCTGTGGTGCCGCATATCAGGTTTTTATTGTGTGGCATGAAGGGGCATGTCAGAGCTAAATTTCCCCAGGCTAAACTTACTGTGCAGTGTCTGAACCTGACAGGCCTAGAGAGGGGTGACACTTGTGGTGCCCTTAAAGAAAAAGAAGTTGGCTCTCCAGAAGGCTTTGGAGAAGCTTGCTGAGTTGTCAGCCAAAGCAAAGGAGGTGGCGGCAGCTGGCAACGCCAATTTGTAGCAGTGATTGAGGTGCTGAAAAGTACCAGAAAGGTCAACAAGGAGTCTGTCATGATTCTGATATGACTGGATGATAATCGTGGGACAGCTAGGGTAGAATCCGCCAAAAATGATATCAGTATGATTATTTGAGTGCTTCAAGATGAGGCAATATTGGGATTAATGGGATTTTATTGGATATAATGGGTTTTATTGGATCGCTTCTATATAAGGTGATAAGGTGATGTCAACATTTGATGAATACAAAGTAAATCGCCTACAATTAGGGCGACAGTGGATTAGAGAATAACAAGCCAAATTTGAGGAGAATCAGTGGAATAGAATAGCCCAAGCCATGAGAGCAGTATCACCTGAAGTTGCTGTATATAAGCAAGATGGGCGATTGAAAGAAAAAGGTTGTTAAGAGTAGAGAGAGCAGGACAGTGAAAGATAGCTGTAGTTATTAAAATAAATAAAGAAGTTGATTAAGGCAATTGCTCCTATTTTTAAGTATATTTTTAAGTGTGTCTGAAGGACCAATGATCCCCACATCATCTGTCTGTTACTCAGTGGGTTTGACCTGTACAAACAACATGACAGATTCTAATGATACCATCCTAAATTATAACAGTGGTGCTCACTACAGGGGGCCCATTGATCAACCACCTAACACTCCAGAACTCCAGTCGTCTGCTATGCTGTACACAAGCTGTGTTGTTGGGGAATCTTCAAGGAACACTGCACCAGCTGGATATGAGAAACTCAAAGTTACCTTAGATGCAGTGCTCAAAAACAAAGATGAACTTCTTCAAGAACAAGATGCTGTCATGCACCAACTTGATAGTACATTTAGCCAAATGCAAATCCTGGGATAACAAAACAAATAACTCGCCAAACAATTGAATGATACTACAGAACGGCTGCAGTGTGCAGAACAAAGACTGACCAATACCTCTCAGTTTTCTCGCTGGGACAGTGATGACCATCAAGAGGGGGCATAATATGAGGAAGAATATGACACTGGTCAGAGCTATTACACCCAGGATGGTAGTACTGGATACAAATATGAGTCAGAATGACACTTCCCTCAAGTAATGGTGGTACCACCCACAGCAGAAAGTCATGATACCCCTGAAGCGACGGACATCCCAACTTCTGCTAATCCAGCTCCTCATTGAGAAACTGCTTTTGGATCTCAATCCATTAATCAGTATGGCCCAAAACCCTGTGAACGGGATGTGGAGGTTAATATCAAAAATTACCTCCGTTTGACAGCAATTGGAACATTCATGGGTTCTTCAAGCAGTTTGAGTTTGCAGCGGAAGGTGCCTCTGATAGATGGAAGGCTAAGTTGTTAATATCTGCCTTGGATCTCGGAAGCACTGATCAGGTCACCTGTTACCTCCCAAGTAGTTCTGTCACCTATAAGGATGTAAAGGATACCATACTCCGCCTGTTTGGGGGTACTTCAAAGATGTTGCAGCAAAAAGCAGAATTCTTAACAATCAGATTCCATCAAAATGAGAATATCCTAGAGTTTGCTGATCAATTCACAACAGAAGCCCATGTGCTGATTGGAACTGGGTACTTAGCAGAAGCTGACGTGTGCATTGCCATGACCTCTGCGGTGAAGCCATATTGCAAACTTCATAATGTTATTTCACCGCTTCTAGATGATAATGTACCTCTGCTCAAGATTGTACAGTTTTTGCATTGTGTATCCCCCAACTTTCCGCCACTGAATATAGAATGAAAAACTACCACTGTTACTGCACCCTCTTATTCAGGAGAATACTTTTATTTGCCTCCAGCTCCAGTTAGTAATCCTCACCTTTCTATAACTCTGCACCTCATCCTCAGCTAAATTATACTCAACAGTTCGATCAGTGACAATGGGCTGGCCATGAAAACTGGCAGCAACCCATTTATTGACCAGGACCTAGCTATGTTGACCATCAACAATCAGCTTACTGACCTGGGGCTGGTTATGCTGAACAACCCTTCCAGTCTAGACCCTCTTATGATAATCAAGGACGCGGCTCTTATGGGGTTAACTGCTACAAATGCGGTCTCCCTGGTCATTTGGCAAAATTCTGCCATAACTGTCATGTGAACTACATACACCAAGATCAATACTATCAGGGAAAAGATGGAGTGGAGTAGAGATGGGACCCTCTACCACCGCAATACCCACTCAAAACGTCCCTGAATCAATAGTAGTATACTCTGCAAAAGTCCCTCAGTATAATGATGGGCTTTTATATCAGCAGCCAGTTTGAGGAGTAGATGTAGTAACCTGAGCTCAAGCCAAGGCGGCGGCGGAAGATGAGTCCCCCAAAACAACTGAAGCCATATGCCTGTCTAATGCTTGGTCAAGCTTCCTCGGACCAACCTTATTCTGCTGCAGATGTGACAACTTTGAAAGGAGTAAACGTCGCCCTTCCAGTAGATGCCATTGTCAAAGAATACCCCCAAGTTGGTGAGGGATAATGTGTTTTTTTTGGAAAAAGAGAGCCTGTAAATATTCACATATTAAACAATCAATATTCTTCTTATTCTGAGTGTACATACTATGATATTTTTGTAGCAAAAAATAGAGTTCGCGCTATAATAAATACTGGTGCTCCAGTCAACATAGTTTCCACTAAACTGATGGAAAAGTTGATGTTGAAACCTGATGTGGACCATCAAATTGTGTATGAAACTGCCGGAGCAGTAAGCACTGTCTCTGAGGGGGCTTACAGTGCGCTACCTCTGCAATTTGGGTCCATTGTCATTGTAGCCCCAGCAATTGTGCTGCCAAATAAAAACTATGACCTTTTAATTGGGACCGCTTTGTGCCATTTTGGGGCTGTTGTTAACATGCCGGAGGAGACCCTCACCATTCTGGGTCAGCAGATCTCAATTTACTTTACCACTAGTGTAGTACTGAAGGATCCGGTGCATATGAGCCATATCAACCTTGTCTATAGTGATGGGGTGATGCCAGTTTGCTATCACCAACTAAAGTGCAAGACTTGGGACCTTCCTCAAAAGATATATGAATATCAAGGGATACCTCTTCGAGTGGCAGGGCCCATACCTACCTCTTCTGGCCATCAAGTCTTAGTGAACACTGAGCTAGAAGTGGAAGTGCTGAGTGGATTATATGGGGAAGTCATTGGGCTCTATCATCAAACATGGTTTGAGCCACATGTGGCTCCAGGGATTATACTTCTGGGACATGGGGAGATTAAGGTTTCGTTAGCAAACCTCCAGATTGAACCAATGCAAATCCGCTGACACCAAAGTGTAGCATATTTACATCTTATTCCAATAGATGAGATCCGTCAGGTTTATGATTTTGGGTCATTAGATGAATTTGGTCTACTGGCTGAGACACCTGTCAATGTACTGACAGTGTTACTGCGGAGTATTATAACTGGATTATTGGAAGAACAAAAAGACCAAGCAATAGCTTTATTTAAGAAGTATAAGGGGATTTTTGCTGTTGACAATCATGATTTAGAGTGTGCTTGGGTGGTCCATCGAGTAAACAGGAGATCATCCTCCTATAAGGTCTCAGCCAATCCTCTGATTGCAGGCAGTGGAAGACATTGTTACTGATGAAATTGACAAGTTGCTAGAGCAAGGGATGCTCAAACCATCCAAAAGCCTGTGGGCTTCGCCTGTTCTAATTGTAAAAAAGAAGGATAGAACCAACTGCATAGTAATAGACTACCAGAAGATCAACAGTATTATAAAAAAGGATTCATATCCCTTGCCAAGAATCAATGATGCTCTGGACCAATTAGGGGGAGCCCGTTAATTTTCTGCAGTTGACTTGATATCAGGTTACTGGAAAATTGAGTTGCCCCAGTGGAACAGGAAAAATGTTCTGTAATCACCTCTAAAGCCTTTTTCAACCAACGCAGATGCCTCAAAGGCTGTGCAACGCCCAGCTACGTTTCAGCGAGCCATGGACAATATTCTTGGTGACCCAAAACTGTCATGCATCCAATTATACCTTGATGATATTAATATTTTCTCTCAAACCTTTTTGGAGCATCTTGACCACCTCAAAGCAGTATTCTGCCAGCTGGCTGAGGTGAACATTAAAATTAAACCTCAAAAATGTAAATTCTTCAAAGATCAGCTGGAATACCTGGGGTTTGTGGTAGACTCTAAAGGGCTGAAACCACAGCTGGCTAAGGTGGAGGCCATCAGCAAAATGACTACTCCCAATAGTAAGCACAACATACAGGTATTCTTGGGAATGATCAGTTACTACCAGCGCTTTATCCCTAATTTTAGCTGTATTGGGGGGCCGCTATTTGAGTTGTTAAAAAAGGATGCTGTGTTCAAATGGACGGAATGTCATCAATCCACTTTTGATACACTCCGTACAGCATTGATCAGCACACCAGTGTTACAATATTCAAACTTCAATCAAGAGTTTATAGTTCAGATGGATTTGTCCCTCTCCACTGTTGGAGCAGTACTTTCTCAGAAAGATGATGAGGGAGAGGAACATCCTGTAGCGTACTGTAATCAAAGTCTGAACTGTCATGAGCATAATTGTACTGTAACTGAGAGGGACTGCTTAGCAGGGATCTATGTGTATAAGAAATTCAGAGTCTATCTGCATGGGGTAAAGTTTAAAGTCATAACAGATTATGCATCATTGCGCTGGTTGCAGAATCTCAAAGAACCTGAAGGCCAGTTGGCTCAATGGGCTCTTAAGTTGCAGGCTTATGATTTTAAGATCCTCTATTGGCTGGGAGTAAAGCGTCAGAACACTGACTATTTATCTTGATTACCAACTATTGCGGTAACAGTGGACCTCAGCAACGTGATGTAAAATAGAATTTTCAGCGTAAAATACAATGACAAGCTGCCCCAGGTGATCAAAATGTTAAATGTGATGCAAACGAATACCTTTCAACAGAATGGGGAACTGTACAAGTTTATTGGCGATTCTACAGTGAATTTTCCACGCTCCTTAGCACGTCTGGGAATTATTATGAGCGCTCACAAGCAGTTGGGCATGGTGGAGTGCATAAGACTATGGAGTTGTTATGCCCCTAGTACTATTGGGAAAGTATGAGCTTTGATGTACTCAAAACTATTTCCTGTTGTCATCAGTGCCAGGTGGAGAAGCCATTTCATCCTACGACATCATATTGGTTAGTAAAACCACATTTTGCATGGCACACGGTTCCCTCAATGTTGTTGGCCCCTTGCCAACTGGAGCCAACCTTTTTAAGTAAATTCTTGTGGCAATTGGCCACTTGACCCAGTGGGTGGAAGCAAGGGTGATATGAGACTTGGGAGCAGTTACTGTGGCCAGGTTCGTGATGGGATGCACTATCCAGCGACAAGGCTGACCTCAGTTTATTCTCACTGACAATGGAACCAACTTCACCTCACACATCCTACCCAAAATGAACGAGCTTTTGGGAATCCGGAGGGTCTGATGACCCCATATAACCCCAAATCCAACAGAATGGTCAAATGGGTGAATGGAACTCTGGTGAGCATACTACAAAAATTAGTAACAAATCAACCTTCCAATTGAAGCTCTCTTCTTTCCACTGCCATGTTTGCCTATAACATTAGTTATCATTCCGCCATGGGGAAGAGTCCCTTCCAACTAATATATGGCTGACACCCAGACCTTCTGGCATTACTTTATTTGTGTGTAGAAGACACCGGTGGACTGGAACCCCACCACTATCTGACTAACCTCGCGAACATTCTGATCAAACTGCAAACTGAAGCATATTCCTTCACTTAGCCAAGAGGATCAGGAATCAGGCTGCTGATCAGGCATGTTGTAGCAGGCTGGCACCGTTCAAGGAAGGTGATATGGTTCTCTTCCATGACCAACATGGATTCAGGTGGAAATACAAGTTGGCCAGTATTTAGATTGGTCCGTTTGAAGTAATAGAGAAAACTGGAGTTGATGAGTATACCATTAAGGATCCTGCAAGTGGTCAGATTATTAATCAAGTACACGCAAAGTTCCTCCAACCTTACAAACAATAGGATCTTATCATCCAGTCAAGGAGGGGGTGATGTTGCAATTCTGATATGACTGGATGATAATCGTGGGACAGCTAGGGCGGAACTCGCTGAAAATGATATCAGTACAATTATTCAAGTGCCTCGAGATGAGGCAATATTGGGATTAATGGGTTTTTATTGGATATAACAGGTTTTACTGAATCGCCTCTATATAAGGCGATGTTGACATTTGACAAATACAAAGTAAATTGCCTACAATTAGGGTGACAGAGGATTAGAGAATAACAAGGCAAATTCGAGGAGTATTGGTGGAATAGAATAGCCCAAGCCATGAGTGCAGTATCGCCTGAAGTCGCTGTATATAAGCGAGATGGGCGATTGAGAGAAAAATGTTGTTAAGAGTAGAGAGAGCAGGACAGTGAAAGATAGCTGTAGTTGTTAGAATAAATAAAGAAGTTGATTAAAGCAATTGCTCCTATTTTTAAGTATATTTTCAAGTGTGTCTGAAGGACCAATGATCCCCACATCATCTGTCTGTTACTCAGTGAGTTTGACCTGTATGAACAAAATAACGGATTCTAATGTTACTGTCTTAAATTATAACAGAGTTAAAGTGGACCTGGAAGGAGCGGGAAGCTGCTAGACTCCAAATTGAGCTTAGTGGCTTTTTGGTCCATTCTGCAAAGGACGTTATGGAACATCATGCCTCAGAAATGGATGTGATTTCTAAATTTGATCAAGGAAGAGGAGTGCTACCACAATGGATGTGGGGGTTAGATTGCGAGAGGCCTGTAGGGGAAGAGGCGGAGGTGAGGGAGGTGCTGCTTGCTAGCAATAGTGGGCCAGTGCCTTCTAACCTAATGCCTCCAACTGAAGCGGAGGGGCCTGTCAAGGACCCTGGCAATGGCAAGATTCCGGTGGCTGCTGTGACCAAGTAGACTCCACCCCTCAGCCCAGTCTTGTACTGGAAAGGGAAGGAAGAATAATGGTCCTGCTAAAGCAGCTGAGGTGTAAGAGGATGGGGACCTCCCAGATCATAACACCAAAGCATCTTAAGTATAACCTATGGCGATATGAATTGAATTTGATAATGCGCGGGGTCTAAATGCTCTCAGGCAGCAGCAGCAAGTGAAACTTTATTTGCAACAACATGGGATTGGTATTGGCTTCCTCACTAAGCTAAGTTCAAACCTGGGGTGGAAGAGGACTGGTATTACCAATTCCCTCTGAAGCAATCATATTATTCTCATTTGGTGGATCAACCAAAATTGTACTCGACCTTAGTGAAGGGAAAGAGGGAAAAGGAGTTACCAAAGGGGGCATTTTGTCTGGTGGGCGGACAAGGTTAAGGTGCTGGACAAAAGGGTATTAGTTCCTAGAAAAGCAATGGCAGTAATGTCACTGTTTGGAGAGGAATCAATTTAGTTCATTGGCTTATATGTGCCAAATTTTGGGTCTGAAAGGAAGGCCCTCTTCCAGAAGGTTGGCCTGAGGATCCAGGAGGAAGGCATTAGGGGGGTCAGTAGTGCTAGAGGGAAACATGAACTGTGTCTGCTGTAGGGATGACAGAATTGGGGCTTCAAGCAACTGGAGTTCTGATCCTCGATCCTACAAGTTGGCCAATTCAATGATCAACCTTAGCCTACTGGATGTGTAGAGAGTAAGTCATGGTGAGGAGGGGAGACTGGGTGGACTCGCGTCCATGGGAATAATTTCTCTCAAATTGAACTTGTATTGGTGCCCCAGCCTCTCCTAAGTCGCAGCAAGTTGATCCTTCAGAAAAATGATCCAGGTGCTTCAGACCACAGGACCCTCAAACTGCAGATTAGTGACCCTTTGGTTGCTTCTGCTGGGAAAGGGATCAGGAAACTGAACCCTGAACTCCTGAAGTGGTCTCCGCTTCAGGAAATCATAGAGAAGAAGGTGAGATGGTGGAGAAGCCAGATTGTGGGGAAGCCAGAAGCACCAGTAAACTGTTTGCAGATGAAAGCTGATCTTAAGATGGCATCTGAAATCTTTGGGAGGCATCTAGGGCCATGTGTTCAAGGTATAAAACCTTGGAGAGGAGCTTTGAGAGACCTGCAAGCAGCTCGCCTTTGAAGCAAGCTGTGCTTGCATTTACACAGCAAAAACTTCTCTTTTTAACCCCGATTTTCCCAAAACCCACTGGTGCATCAAGTCTTTCACTTGAATGCCAGCTCTCATCACTTTTGTTGAGCATCAACTTGCTCAATACATTGAGGCGATGGACACCGCTGGCCTCATAAATGAAGAAATACTACAACTAAACCTCTTTATGCCCCATGTCGCTGATGCTCCCACCCTGATGCTGTCTACCATGGTCCGCCAGCTAAAGCAGGCACTGGACAAAAGTTCCCCAAAGCTTCCTCATCTTCTGATATGGCTTCCTAGGCTGTTAGCTGAGATGCCATATTAGGTTTTTTATTTCTAATAAACCTCTTTGTTTGACCTATTAGTAAAAAAAGATAAGTAACGGCTCCCCCTTTTGGGTTGGGCATCACTAGTGGTAAAGAGAGTACCTGCAAGCAGGAAGAGGTCATGAGGGCATCTGCCTACACAGCCAAGGCTGAATTGTATGTAAATTGATGATAGCCTTCATTGTAAATCGCCTCAAACAAAGGCAATATAGTTGGAATGAGGACTCTAAAGCAATGTAGCTCTACTATACAAGACAGTATGGCTTTCAGACCCTTGGTAAGGATCTTGTCACTCTGTGATGAAAGAGTAGAAGTGAAGGATGAAGCTGCATGGCTGAAGTGGCCAAGTCCTACTATGAGGACCTTTATTGCCCCTCAGATGATGACTCAGAGGCATACAAAGTACTTACAAGCAGTCTAGGGGTACTGCTGAAGGAGATTCAGCAGCAACTTTGTAGCAAGATCTGCAAGTCAGAGGTGTCAGAGTTACCTGCAAGGGAAAGAATGGCAAGGCTCCTGGTGAGGATGAGTTGATCCTTGAGCTCTACAATCTATTTTAGGAAGAAATAACCAAGATGCTTGCTGAGCTCTACAATTAACACCTAGTCTCCAGTGAGATTAAGCTGGCGTTCTTGAAAGACTTGGTGGTTTAGTATAAAAAGGGAGATCCCTTCTGCTATAATTTTGACAATATTTCTGAGATACACCAAAGGGGTTTTGCACAGGGTCAAGCTCACTGAGCAATAGGACTGATGATATGAAGATTGTCATCCTTAAGAAAATATAATAAACTTAATAAAATAAGGAGCAATTGCTCTGACAAGACTTCTTTATGTAATCTGATATTTTACAGAAGATCCTTGCTATAACAATTGAGTTTGTCTTGATTGTTGCATTTTGACTCAAATTTGGATTTTCCAAATCCAAGTCAAATCATTTAAAATGAATTTTAGTTCAGTTGGTTTTTAATTCTGGGTTGTGCCTCACCCAAATTGTAGATTAGGCTTATATGAGCCTAATCAATGATTCAGATGAGGCCCAAAGGGCAGTGATTAAAAGGCATGAACCAATTCTGAAAGCTTACTTCAGAATTTTACCCATAGCTTTCCCTCCTGGGAAGCATTGTCAGTTGCTCCCCAGAAAAGCCTTTGTTCAGCAGGCCCTTTTTTCACCAGAATGAAAATAAAGGTTGTTTTGGGGTTAGCATACCTCACTTGACTTTTGGTCTTTTTTGGGTATCCAGTTTCAAGGAGTTTTTGTGTGGTTGGGTCAGAACAACCACAATAGAGGCCTTGCATAACTAACTTGATGTAGGAATGTTTGGCGCTGTTGGTGCACCAAACCTCTCCCTACTTGAAGTTAGTCTGCTTTGGTACTGTCAGTGCGCCAAAGCTCCATTTATTATATGTCAGTCATAACTGGGATTTTATGACTGTTATTTAATTCTGAAGTCAAATGCGTGCTGCACACCTCTGATCCCAAGTTCAGCTGACCTCAGTGGTCACTTGGTCCTGGTTGTCAAGGAACCAGCATTGGGTTGGAGCCAGTGGCTGATGGCCAACCATGGACCTAAAGTGACCATCAGCTGAAAATCCTGGTGGGGCCTCCCGCTCACCAGGGATTTGGTGGGCACAGAGGGGGGCCTGTCCCAGCAGGACTCCCTCATCAACGGATGGTCTGCCCAGAAAGGAAATGACCGTCCAGCCACGCTGAACTGTGCACCCCTCTTGCACTTCTGTTGAAGAAAGTGCCTTCCTGGTTGGGATGGGAAGGCCATCATTGACAGGAGCCTGGGAGTGGGGCACAACACAGCCATGTGCTGGGCGTGCGTCCTCATCCTGGGCGGGCTGATTCTGGCAGCCCAGTCCCAATTCGCCCTCACCATTTGTCTTTTCACCTCAGGGGTCCAGAGTTTCTCTGGGCTAATTTTCCTGGGGCTTGAGGTAACTCGCCCCAGGAAGCCCTCATCATGGCGGCCTTCCGCTGTGGGGCTCCTCTTTGGGGAGGGACCTTCTCTAGTGTGGGGGGAGGGTAATTTAACAATAGAGTTTGTCTTGATTGTTGCACCTTGACTTGAATTTGGAATTTACAAATATGAGTCAAATCATACAAACGGATTTTTGGTTCAGTCAGTTTTGGGTGCTTGGTTGTGCCTCAAACAAATTATAGATTAGGCTCATATAAGCATAATCAATGATTTGGGTGAGCCCCCAAATGGAAGCCATTAAAAGATGCACCCACTAATTCTGAAAGCTTACTTCAGAAGTTTACCCCTAGCTTTCCTTCATGGGGAGCATTGTCAGTTGCTCCCCAGACAAGCTCTGTTTGGCAGGCCCTTTTTTCACCAGAATAAAAATAAAGGTTGTTTCAGGGTTAGCATACCTCACTTAACTTTTAGTCTTTTTGGGTATCTGGTTTTGAGGAGTTTTTGCATGGTTGGGTTGGACCAACCACAATAGAAGCATTGTATAACTAACTTGATGTAGGAAGTTTGCGCTATCAGTGCACCAAACCTCTCCCTACTTGAAGTTAGTATGCTTTAGTGTTAGTGCACCAAAGAATCATTTATTATACAGCGGTCAGAACTGGGATTTTCCGACTGTTATACTTGCTGTTCCGCTATATCTTTCCTACTAACAATACTCCCATTTCAATCTTCTTATCTCGCTTATATATTAGTGACTTTGATCAATAACAACCCTTTTGCTTATACTATTCATTTCTGCCATATTCTCATTAGTTCTGGCAGAGTCTACCATTCATTAAATTCATGATCGCCTTAGTTCAAAGTGACTTACTCATTACTTGTCATACTTTTGACATCGCCTTATTTGGAAATAATTCAATATTATCCTTTCTGACACTTTCAAAATCCTGGCAGGTGTTAAAGCTCAATGGTGCTAATTTTCACAGAATTTGACAATTTAGCAGAAACAGCAGTATAAAATTCTTAACTGCTATTGTAAAAATGGGGGTTTGCTAGTACCACCAAAGAAATAAAAATATGATAAATGACATTTATTAAGAAAACAGGAGTTTGAGTTTTATAAGTTTAATAGTAATATCAGTGGGGTAAAGAAAACAGAGCCTCTTAATAATTCAATACTTAGTGTTTAAAGTGTTGAGACTTAAATTTAGGATTGCTTAGTAAAGTCTGAATTGGGGAATATTGAGAATTTGACCTATCAGAGCTCAGAAGCCTCATTTCACTTTGGCAAAATGGTTAATGGAGGGCAGGTAAGATAAGTCCGCGTGATAAGGTTTTGATGTATTTCACCCAATCAGTGGGCTGAAAAAAAATTGCGCTTGGTTGTACCACCTCTGATCCTGTAAAAGGGGCCAGTCTCCAAGTCTTAAGCTGTACTAAAAGGGAAGTGGCCTGGAGAGGATTTTCTGATAAACTCCCAAAATTCAGCTGAAGATTAGGTGTAATCTGATCGTCCAAACTCATTTTGCTTGCCCAATTATTAGAAGTATTACCTTAATTTGAGGGGTTCCACCGGGAATTGAACAGTATCTTTTGGCTGATTTTTTCATCACTTACCTCCAAACCACTCTTTTCAATACATCAGGCTTGTAATTTTCTGACATTACCTCCTTCAAAAGTGGTAGGGGGTAATAAGGTTGCAGGAACCGTCCATTCACTTGATTATTTGCAATTCTAGAAGCAATGGACTTAATGGCATACTCATCCGCTCATTTTAGGAAACTACAAAAGGCCCCTACAGATGGATACAAGATTTTCTTTTCTAGCCATGCTTAGGTTGTGGTAATAGAGTACCAAATCTGCTACTTGGAAGGTAGGGATTTGTGGCTGGAGCTCATTGACTTCTTGGCCCTCTTTAGTGACCATCTTTTCTAACTTAGTCATCGCCTCAGACTGTAACTGGATGATGTGCTGCGCCAACTTCTTCATGGCTTGATCTGAATCAGTCTTAGCTGAGAAAACATCTTTGGCTAATAAAGCAGGCACCCAAGGTTCTCAGCCATACAACACATGGAATGGAGACATCTTAAGGATCTGGTGGTAGCTGATATAGTAGGCCATGAGGGTACTAGGTAAGTAAAGATCCCAGTGAAGAGGGTCAGAGTTGGCCATTTTTTCAATGTATAAAAACCAGGGTCCCATTTTCTCTTTCAAAGGTACCATTAATGGATGGGTTATAGAAAATGAGAAGAGTTGTTGTGCTTACATGGAGGTGGTGAGGAGGGTTATCAATCAGGAGTTAAAATTTTTCCCATTATCACAAAGAAGGACCTGAGGCAACCATGCCGCATAAAGATATATTGATGTAGGAAGGTGGCAGTGGCCTTAGCAGTCTGAGAGGGGAAGACCACAGCTTCAACTCATTTGGTAAAATGATCTATTCTGACCAAGATGTAACAATTACCGCCGGTGGTCTGAGGTAGGGAACCTACCACATCCAAAGTTATGGTGTAAAAAGGTTGTTGAGGCGTTGTGGGTTGATACTGATATTGGGTCTTGAAGCTGGATTGTTTTTACAGGTCAAGCAGGCATCCAAAGCTTCAAATATGAGTTCCATCATACCCTCCCAGTAGTACCGCTCTTTTGCACACTTGTAGGTTATGCACACTCCGCCATGCCCCATGATAGTGTGAGACTCCAAGATGACAGGTAATCGCTCTGATGGCCGAAGATAGGGCAACCAATTTACTCTTACTTTCTTATACAACTTCCCGCTCTCCACCTTTGTGTTGTGGGAGTGCCATGCTAACATCTTTTGCACTGGTTTATCTTCATCAGCCCGCGCGTCAGGAGTCATTAGGAGGTCATGCAACCTCTCTGCTTCACTATTGATAAGATGAAGGACAGGCAGCTGCATCAACCCATCAACCCATCAACGTTCATATGGCGCATCCCAGCTCAATGCTTAATGGTCATATTGTAGTGTTGGAGCTTAAGAGCCCAGCAAGCCAACTGCCCAGTGGGATATTTCATATTCTGCAACCACTTCAAGGATGCGTGGTCATTAATTACTTTGAATGATGTCCCATATAGAAAAGGGCGGTAGTATTTGATAGCGAGAGATTATTAGCCGGGCACTCCTTATCAGTGACGCTGAAGTTGCGCTCAGCTTTTGAAAGCATTTTGCTGAAGCAGGACATGGGATGATCAACCCCATTTTCATTCAACTGAGCCAAGATAGCTCCAACGGCGTAGTCATAGGCATCCATGAACAACATGAAGGGCTTGCCATAATCAGGGCGATGGAAGATGGACCTTCGTTGCAGCAACTCCTTCAGGGTCTCAAACACAGCTTTTTGTTCAGGACCCCAATGTAAAAGAGTGTTTATAGCCAAGAGGCGGATGAGTTCGCTGAGCTGAGCAAATTTTGGGATAAATTGATGGTAATACCCCATCATTCCCAAGAATACCAGGATGTCACAAAGGGTTTTGGACGCCGGCATCTTGGATATTGCTTTGACTTTGTCTTGCAGAGGTTGTATCCCATCTTGTGAGATAGCGTGCCTGAGGAAATACAACATTTTTTGGAAGAAAGTATATTTAGAGGAATTCAGTTTTATGTCAGATGCCCACAAGCATTGAAACACATCCTTTCGATGCGTGAGATGCTTGTTGAACGTCTTGGAGAATACTGTGATGACATCGAGGTAGAAAATCACACAGCTCAGCTTAAGGTACTGGAGAATTTGGTACATTGCCCTCTGGAAAGTAGCAGGCACACTACGCAACCCCTGAGGTAGCTGAGTGGGTTGGAACAAACCCTCACTGCAAATAAGGGCGCACTTCTCCTGATCCGTGGAGAAAAGTCCATCTGCCAGTAACTGCTAGCCAAGTAAATGGCGGAGAAGAATTTAGACCCAGAGAGTTGGGCCAGGGCGTCATCAATGCTAGAGATAGGGTAGCTGTCCTTCTTTGTGAGGTTGTTCAGTTTGCGGTAGTCCATCACTATCTAATAATCTTCATTTTCTTCATCAATAGGTTCAGAGATGACCAAGGACTTTGAGAAAGCACCAACAACCCTGCGTCAAGCAGCTGTTTGAGCTCTGTCCGCGTCTGTAGCTCCTCAATTTTGATTTGCAATAGGGTTTGGAGCGGATAGGTCGAGCTTCCCCAATGTCAATGGTATAAGTCAAACCCTTAATGTGCCCATAGTCGGTGTCAGAGGTAGAGAAAATTTCGCTTTTGGACTCCAGTATGGTGTGGACTTTATCCAGCTCAACTGTTGTAAGCTTATCGGAGATATAAATGGAAGGTAAGGTACATAAAGACTGGTCAGCTGGTAAGCCCATATCCACCATAGATCAAAAACAGTGAACTTGTTTTATTTCCTCAAGGGGAATCAACATACCCCTTCCTATCTCCTGATGCTTTTTTACTACCATATTTTTATTGGTGAGATTCCCTAGCAGGAGATTGATAGGTCGTTGATAGGCAGGATTAGTACGCCTGGCAAAGCTCTAGGATCCAAATGACTAACTCCATAAATGCTGGTTAGTTGCAATAAGAGTTTGGGGATTTGTAAGGTAATCTTAGTGTCAACTACCCGCTGTTTACCCGCTTTAATTATTACCTCTTCAAAAGCATAGAAATAGATTCCCTTGAGGGCATCCACTGATTGAGGCAATATTTTTATATGCCGTCCTGCCATGGTGTAATGTAAAGATAAGGCATAAGAGGGGAACTTAACTGTTTAAGAATACTCCTTTTTGTTAAGCTCATTTGTCAGAATCAAAGGAGCCTTGTAGTTAGGCAAATCTTGATTGCCCTGCTTCACGTTAATAACCCCTTCATATTCAAGCATGAACTGTGCTAGATTTTGATGGTTGACTCAAAAATAAACCCTCTGAGAAAACCATCAATGATGATAGATTACTTCCATTGATGGATCCTTTGATTCTCCCAATTCATCTGCATAATTTGATAAATCAGAACTACTTCATAACTGCTCTAATTGCATCTGAGGTGCCCAATTATTGTAGCTAATAATAGCTATGATATTATTATATTATGGCTGATTATGGGTACACTTGGGTGCAAAGTGGTCCCACAGCATTAACTAAATTGCACCTCCTAAATTAGTACATTAATCTTAATGCACTAAGGCTGAAGTTGGGTTCAATTTAATGAAATCAATAATTAAGCACTTAAACATAGACGTCCTGATTATGGGCATACTTAGCGCTATTGAGAGGCCTGCTGACATCCCAAATTGGGGTGTGTCATCTTTTATGATCATATATTTTTTATTCCCCATTTATTGTTAGATGTTGAGCTATGATGTAGCTCTAATCAGGAAGATTTTGATGTTGAGTTCAAAACCCAAAGTCGTCCTGATTATGGGCATAATTAGTGCTATTGAGAGGCCTGCTGATATCCCAAATTGGGGTGCATCATCATTTATGATCATATATTTTTTATTTCCCATTTATTGTTAGACGTCAAGTTATGATGTAGCTTTAATCGGGAAGATTTTGATGTTGAGTTCAAAACCCAAAGTCATCCCAATTATGAGAGTGAAGTTGCCTCCAATTGGGCTGAAACGATTGTTATTTTTAGTCAATTCATGGGCCAAATTGACTTGGGGATTTTTTATAATTATTGCCATGAACAGCAGAAGATTGGCATAATATAGATGAACTCATATAATAAGTGAGTTTAGCCAGGAGATGCCCGAGAGGTATATAATACCAGCACCTGGCTGATTAAAAAAATATCAATTAAATCAATTAATCTTCATTTACTAGTATATTGATCATTAATAACTACTGTTGCTTAGTTTATTAATTGTTATCCATCTGTCATCTGTCAGATATTTGTATCTGTCACCATTACATCTATATTAGATAGTTGTGTGTGTTTATTCTTCCTTAAGAGAAGTACATAGTTGCCTGCCAGAGAAGTAGTCCCAATTATAGAGGAATAATTTCCTGATTTTGTACAAAGACAGAAGGTCTTGGATTTGTTGGTGCCAGTAGACTTAAGAACAGTGAGTATACCGGAGTTACTTGGCTATTATTGAGGATTATCAGAGAATCTACTTCCCAATTACAAGCAGGAGTTCCATTTAAAAAGTGAGTTTATATCCTCAATTTTACTGTTAAGTTATTTTAGCCTGCACCATCGGCTGAAAACTTAACAAACTGGGTACCAATGAGTAGATCATAGTTATTGCTAGCCTAGGCCACCACTGGAGCTGACAAGATGTGCTTCCTAAAATTAATGACCAGAGAAGAGTAGGCTCCAATGGCATGAATATTATTTGGCCCTGCCATTCCAAACTCTTGTTTATAGTCAAAGTCAGGGGATAACTTAATTTTTTTTTGTAAGTTTGGATAACACAACGTTCACAGGAGACCCAGTGTTGAGGATAGCCCTAAATCAAACCCCATTAGCAACAAATTTCACTTTAGTTAAAGTTACATTAAGTTGGGGGGAAGAGCGAGGATCTCCTTTAGATGGAGAGTAGAGGCAAGTTTTTTAGCAGTTTCAGGGTATTTTTCTTGAATTGACTGTAGGGTATGAACACACTGGGTAGATTGGATAAATGTGGCGATGTGATGGTCAGCGTCAGTGGAAGTGTCAATAACCTCCAGACCCCTCAACACTTGGTGGAGATAAGTCTGGAGGGGGATCTTAGCCCAATCCACTCTCTCTGGGTTTAATTGATCAGGTACCTCCACTTCACTTGGGGCTCCTAGAACATAATGTCCCACATCTTCATCATCCCTTCATATTTGTCATCAGAAGGTTATCAATGCATGTTAGGGAGCCCATAGGGGGTGAGATAAGTTCAGGGCTTTCCTTATGACAGGATAGGTCCTGGGGTTATTCATCCACCTTACTAACTTTTGGGGGAGGCGTTGGAATTGTCATAGCTCAATTTTCGACCTTCAAAGTAGTGGGCTTGTGCTGCTTCATGGAGACAGGTTTCAGACTAGAGTTAGCTCGATGAGAGGTTGAGGGAGGTAGCGTCATGGGAGTGGATGCTTTAATTACCCCAGTTTTGGGTTGATCAGTGGCAGTGAAATTTTGTTGAAACAGGTAGTTAAGCTTTTGTGACATGGTTACTTAACACATTGTTAGTGGGGGCGATTGGCACCTGAGAAAGAAGTTTAGCCTGAAAAGCAGGCTTTGAAACCACTTGGGATGGCCTCTCTGAAGAAAAAGATGGGCAATGAAAAAGAACGACTGCCTTAAAAAATTGAGCTTTTTGAGCTGAAGACAAAGGGGAGCACTTCCCCATCACAGACGTTACCATCTGATTATCATTATGGGAAGAAGAAACAGTTTGTGATGGCAACTCCGTAGAAGCAGGTTTCCAGAGGGAAGCAGCCATAGTAGAGGCTAAACTAGTCGGCGTAGATGCTTGGCTCAGAGACCCTTACATAGGGTCAAGTTCATAGATATCAGCCACCTCTAACAAAGGCTTCCTTGATATCTCATACATTATTAAATGAGCGTTTTAAAGAAGAGAGATGCATTGCCAAGGAGGGATGGGTCGCCAAGCCAGCCAAGATAGCCGCAATAGCATTTTCTAGGGGTAGAAATTTTACAAGCAATAAAGGTTTGAGCTTTATTATAAAAGCTTTTAGCAAATGAGGTGATGGACTTGCATTGTTGTAGGCTAAGGCACATAAAGGCCTGTTTTTGTCTGTTCAAACTTTTTAGGGAGCTGAATTCCAGTGAGTGCCTGATTCATCTCCGCCCAGGTGCTGAGGGTGGCGATGTGAAAAACCATTACCTCTTGAGCACCACGACTCAAGTAAGGAAGGAGATGCTTGATTTTAAGATGGTCTGTTGCCCCTTCCATAGCAACTATATACATATTGAGGAAAGAAGCAACACTTCTCTCACCTAGAGTAAACATTTCCCTAAAAGGGGGTTATGGATACCAGTGGAGGCCCCATAAGGTCCTTGCAATGAGTGCTGCTTGTAGGAATCCAGCTTACTTGTGCTCACTGGTGCTTCCGTCGCTGGATCCCACAAAGGGTTTTAATACTTAAATATAAACATTACTATAAAGTTTGGTTTTTTGTGGATTTTATTAGTAGCGCAGGGGTAGAACAAATAAGCAATCCCTCTTGATATTTGGTTAGTCAGTATTTAAACTGATTCAAGGGTCAAGGGGGAATTCAAGGATAGGGTTGGAATAACTTAGAGGCTTCTGAATTAGGTAATATGATATGCTCTCCTATCAGATCTTAGGAAATGTGAGTTACTTTTTTGGTAAGACAATAGGTGGAGTTTTGGGGCAGAATGTACCCATGCGGTAAGGTTTTGATGAATGCAACCAATCACCGCTTGATAAAAGCTTTCACCTTGGGGGACCTCAGCCACGCCTATAAGAGGGGTGGTCCCCGCGTAGGTGCTTTGAAGGACCTAGTGGTACATGGGGCATACTTTCCAATGGTCGCCCCACAGTCTATCACGTGGTCATAGTAATCCAACTGCTTGATTTTATGTTTATTGCCAATACAGGCTTTGAAATGGTGTTACCCCAATTTATGGGGTTCCACTGAGAATAAGCCAGGGTCTTTTGGCCATTATTCTCAAAATCAATGTTTATTTATTTGAATCAAATTTAGGGTTACCACAAACTCATAAATGGCCAACATTTTCTTGATGTGGCTGATTTCGACCCAAGACATTCTTCCTCTGCAGCTGAGAGGGCAAATGTCTGACAATGGTCGAGCCCTTTGAGGCGAGACAAAGCACTAACTAGCTGGAGTTCAATAGTGGCTAGTTGGGGGTTTGTTTCCATGGGAAGGTCATGAGGGTTACTGACCCCATCAACTTCCATTATTTTTGTTGTTTTTTTGTGATGTACAGGTTCCCCTGTAGTGAGCACCACTTGTAAAAATCCTTAGGGGGAAAAGCTTGCAGGTGCTAATTTTCACAGGACTTGACAATATAGCAGAAACAGCAGTATAAAACTCTTAACTGCTATTGTAAAAACGGAGGATTTTTAGTATCACAAAAGAATAAAATTGAGATAAATGAAATCTAATAAGAAAACAGGGATTTGAGTTTTATATGTTTTATTAGTGATATTGGCGGGGTAAAGAAAATGGACTCTCTTAATAAGTTGGTAATTAATATTTAAAGTTTTGAGGCTCAAAGTTTGAATTGCTTAGTAAAGTCCAAATTAGGGGATTTCAATATTCGACCTATTGGAGCTCAGAAGCCTCACTTCACTTTGACAAGATGGCTGATGGAGGGCAGGTAAGACAAGTCCATGCGGTAAGGTTTTGATGTATTTTACCAAATCAGTGGGCTGGAAAAGATTTGCACTTGGTTGGATCCCCAACAACCCTATAAAAGGGGCCAGTCTCCATGGTGTAGGCTGTACTAAAATGGAAGTGGCCTGGAGAGGATTTTCTGATGAACTCCCAAAATTCAGATGAAGATTAGGTGCAATCTGATCAACTAAAATCATTTTGCTTTCTCATTAATTATTAGAAATGTTACCCCAATTCAAAGGGTAACACCAGAAATTGACCAGGGTCTTTTGGCCAATTTTCATCACTTACCTCCAAACCAACTCTATTTGTCATGTCGGATTTGTAATTTTATGACAGACTCAATATTGTTATCTTTAGGCACTCAAATAATCATATATTACAATCATTGTCAGTGGATTTTAGCCAATTTGCTATGGCTATTTTGGAAAATCATCCAAACATGTTAGAATTTTGACACCTTCCTAATGGGGAACTATTGGCTTTTGACTTTGCTTAACGTTGAATATACAATCTTAATGAAGACTAACCAATTGATTAAAGGGGTTATGGCTTATGTTATTGGGAAAAAGAAAAACAGGTTTATCCCAGGACGCTCAATTACTGACAATTTGATGCTGCTTCACCTTATAGAAGAGTGGTAAAGTAAACAGTATGACCAGAGGGGGTGCTAATGTTTCTTGATCAAGAGAAGGCGTATTATCAGGTGAATCATGAGTTTCTTTGTAAATTGTTAAGTAGGTTTGGAATCAAAGGGCACTTATTGAGGCTGGCTAAAGCGATTTATGGAGAAGCCTCATCAGTTGTCAATATCAATGGGGTCCTCTCCCACCCTTTTTTAAGGTGTATAGGGGCTGCGTCATGGAGACCCTCTATCTCAATTAAAGTTTGTTCTTTCAATAAAGACCCTTTCAATGGCTCTGGAAGTTTAACCTGAAGAACTTATCATCAACGGTGAGGAGTATTCCCACTAATTGTTTGCAGATGATATGTGGATTTATGTTTCGTTGGAGGAGGAGAAGGTGTTGATGAGCATTCTGAAGATGTACTAAAACGCAAGCAACGCAAAGGTCAGTCTGTCAAACTCCAGGTTTTTGCCCATCAGCAGAACGTTGACATTAAGTGTGGCACCAAAGAGCTCAATATCCTGGATGGCAACAGGAAAGGAGCTTCTGTACCCCAGGTGTCCCATCCCTGTTTGGGCGTCGCCACACAAAATTAGGCTTAAACTTGAAGCAGACCTTAAAAAAGTGGCTTGGAAGTGGCAAAGGCCCAAATTATATTATTGGGGCAATGCCATTTTTATGAACACTTTCATTCTTTCCTGATTATAGTACATCGCCAGATTTGTTCCACTGCCGGCATTTTCCATTAAAAGAATATAGAGTTCATCTAACAGTCCATCTGACAGGGGCGGGCATTGAAGAACCAGTTATTGTAACTTGTCTCAGAAGGTGAAGAAGGGGGGCATCGGTCTGATTAACGTTGGGAGTATGATCAAAGCACTTCAGCTGAAGTGGATTTCACGGGTTGCTCAGTAGGAAAGACCATTTGTTGGGCTCCAATAGTGGAGGACTACCTTTCTAAGGCTTGCAAGGACAACTTGAAAAAGGATTTTGGTGTCAGCCGGGACATCAACCAAGGGGCCATTCCAAGCGTGGGGGTTCTCTACCAGGCTACTAGAAGGATTACTTTAGAGCTTAGGCAGGCAACAGTGGTAGATTAGAGGGTGAAGAGTGGACCATAAAAAGGATCCATAAAATTTTCCTTTGGGGAGGAGCTTGGGGACTGGAGATGGAACCTTGTCTGTGCAAGGCCTTCAAGAACTTTAATGAGGAGGTTCACTGGGGGAAACTCCTTGATGGCAATGGACAAAGAGTGCTTAGGGTGGAAGCAGCTAATAATGTTTCCAGTGCCTCCAAGGTGCTGGTAAGGAAGGCATGGGATATTGTAAAAGCAACTGAACTGCTTTCTTGCTGGAGGGAAGCAATTCCATACCTGGCTGCATTAGAGCCTGAGGAATCCTGTTAAGAAGTTCATGGATAGCAGGATTGGCGAGTGTTCCAACGAGGAAGAGAAGGCTAGAGGTACCCCATATGGGAAGTTTCTTCGCCCTTCAGGACTGGTTAAATGTGTGAGGTGGTAATAGTGTATGCCTCTCAAAGTTCACAACTGCCAAGTTCCAGAAGTTACAAGAGAGAGCTATGCTTGAAATACTTGTCCTGGATCACTTGCAAAACTCGACCTGGTCTGATGGACCTGTGGGGTAGGAGGGTTAAGGGATGCTGGTCTATACCAGTTCAGAACTTTCTCTTCCAACTTCGTAGCAACATCTTGGTCACTGGGGCAACTCTACAAAAGTAGAGCAAGCATAAGGAGGATGACCTTCTGCATGCCTGTAAGGTGTGCTGAGGGGAAGAGATGTCAAAACACAACTATAAGGAGTGTCCGGCAGCAGATGCTGTGTGAAGTGCTCCCCTGTGGTATTAAGCATACCAACCAGGGTGCAAGTTATCCTCTGGTCATCTCGCATGGCCAGAGATCCTGACTGCGTATGCTTCTCCAAGTCTGCATGCAGACAAGGAGGGGATCAGGGTCTGGTACACAATATGGGGGAGGTCATGTATGGTCTATGGCCTTCCAGAAACCAGAGTTTCTTCCCTTCAGAAGGAATCCAGGCAACAAGCTCCCTGGCCATAGTCAAGCGATGGCTAAAATAGCTGTGGAAGGCTATGGCAAGCCTCTTTCCTCAAGTAAGTTGAAATTGGGGGTCAGTCTGGTCTCATTCCTCACAGTAATGAATGGAAGGCTTAACTCTGAACTGGTTGGGTTGCATTTGTTTCCTGGTATGCCAAACAGTGAGGAATATGTCAGCTTTTGTGTGGTGTGAGCCACCCCACTCGCAGTTGGGCCCACATCTGTGGTGCTTAGGTTCGCTCAGCCCCAGTGCGATGGGGGACAGTACCTCAGGTTTCATCATGAAAAGTTGCATGCACTGGGTGCCCTAATGGGCACACAAATACTAAAAGATATTGAAGCTAATGGTTGCAATGGCAGCACAAGCTTCTTCTAACCATCAACAGAGGGAAGAACAGATCACCCTCCATAAGGCCCAGTTAGAGTAAGCCCTATGACAATTTGATGATCTGGAGGCCCATTGAACCACTGAGACCTCATAAGTAGCTCAAGATGTATTTTTCCTGAGTGGCCATGTCAAAAAAATTGGCATACTGTGAAACTCAGGCATCTACTAATTTATTAGAAAGTGACTCAACAAATAAAAGCGTGACATGAGAGGCAAATACCTCCAGTTGAGAGGACATTAAACAAGTCTATTATTGCATCAACGAAGATGAGCAATGCTGGAACACTCTTACAGAGGAGTTGAAGCCAATACCAGCAAGTCTCTTCAGAGCACTGAGTGTAAGAAGATGAAACAGGATCTGAATCGGCGTATTGGAGTACTAAAGGATGAGAGCAAACTCTTGTTAGTTTAATAAACATACATTAGCCAACAAATTAATAAATTAAACATTCAATTTATTAACTTGGAGTATGATAAAATTATTCTTGAGAGAAGAATTAATCTGCTTGATGTTACACTAAGACTTATTTAGGTGAAATGGAGCAACATTCTAATCCTATACAAGACCAATTAAGTTGACTTGTATGTCAAGCTGAACAAAGCGACAAACATATAAATTTATCTGATCTGAAGATCCTGGAGTACATGTCGTTATGAGATTAAAGATCATTGCCTTTATGGCTATGTTTAAGGAAAAGTTTACACCTGAAAAAAACACATTCTTCCTCTACGTCTATGAAGCAACATTGAAAGGTGCTACTGATCATCAAAAGATTAAGCATATTTTATCTTGCTTATGACATATGGCTCAAGAGGTTATGGTACTTCATATGGATGACCTAAATACCTGGAGAGAAGTGAAAGAAGCGCTCATCAAAAAATTTATGTTCAAACAAAAAACTGCTTATGAAAAAACAGGCCTTCATGAGATTCTCATTATGCCAAAATGCAACCCTGGCTGAATTGCTGATCGTTTCTATATCAAGGCACAAATGATATTTACCTTGAGGCTTACATTGGATTATGCCATAGACGCCATCATTGGTGGATTACATAGTAACACTGACCTAGCCACGCAGATCATGTCCGTCAAACAAAGCTTCAAGACTGTCATAGACATCAAAGAAGCCCTTTATTGTGGTGGATATACACAAGCCTGAGACCTCCCAAAAGACCTCCGCAAAACCCAGAGCATATACTATGGAGGAAGCGAAGCCTAAGAAGGAGGAGAAACCAATATGTAACTACTCTAAGAAAGAAAATCTATACTAAGGAAATGTGATTTAAGAAGAGCCCTGCCCTTACCAATCAGGGAAAAGCAAGGACGGCTTAGGGGCAGGTACATTTAAAGCTGACTAACCTAAAGTATCTAATGTGAAACATTATCAATTACTCATCTTGAGTGCATTGATAATGAATCAGGTGACGACTCTGAAGGGTTTATGAGGTCACAGGTTATTATACTTTATGTTCACCCACAGAGCTCACCATTCCGGACTGCTTGAACACCAAAAATATTGACAACGCCCATGTTCCTGAAGGCACTTACCTCAGTCCATTCATTGGGTGCCCTAGAATAATTAATACAGCCAGAAAGGCTGATAATAATCTTTTCCTGTTAATCTGACCCATCTTGAGTGTACACAGTCTATTGTAGATCAAGAAAAAGAAACTCAAGGCCTCCTCAAAAAGTTTAATTCAACGTTCCATCTTAAGAAGGCTCTAACCCTTACACTAAAGTTTGGAGTAGCCATTACTAAAAAAAGTTAATTTAGAAGGTCCAAGTTATGGTTAATTTGGATAAAGGATCACCATCAATGTTTCTCACTAGACTAATCAAGAAGATTAAACTCGCCCCTGACCTCAAATACTCCCAAGTGTATAGCACCACAAGTCCAAACAAAACCAAAGTGATATGTGAATACTCATCTTTGCCAATATGATTTAGCAAAGAAGTTTTCTCAGCTCCCGCATCTTCCCTGGATAATAGCCAGTATGATATAGCCATCAGTACAATGTTTATTATTGAATACAAATGAGTTATTAATCTGAAAGAATTATACTTATCCCTAATCAACTATGATTTCCCTAAACTGGATAATAGACTAGCAAAAAGGATTATCTTATCTGGTCAAGTGCCCTGTTTCCGCTTTGCCTTTGTGATATTCTACCTCTAGAAAAACACAGAATAGTTCTCTTATTCAGTAGATATAGAGAATGGCATACCATTTTATGCTACTAAGGAGGTAAACATTAAACCAGGAGAACAAAGAGGGGTTTCTACCAACATAACCCTGAGTATAGCCCCAAAATTATTGCTAAATATCACTAGTGTTGATAAAGTAATTAGGTTTGAACCAAGAGTTTTACCATAGTCCTCAATTTAGCTTTTTTTTAGTACTAGATGGTCTCAATTTAGCTTTTGAGCGTCCTATTAAGCTACTATTGGAAACCTAACCAACCAAGATATCCAAGTCAAGAAACATAAAGAAATTAGAAAAAGCTAATCTTTCTCATGATAAAATTGAAAAGGTGCATTTTATTGGTACTCATCTTGATTATGGCCTGCTTAACAATAATTTAATTTTCACTATCCCTCAAGTCCAAATATTTTATAAGTTAATTCAGAAGAAACTTGAGAAAGTGCATCAATTATATGCATATTATCAAAATGTTCTCTCTTCATCAGATATCAACTATAATCTCATGAAAAACAGGTCACATAGTATTAATATCAAAGATTCAACCCTTATCATATTGAAACCATTATTGAAGTCAAAGGTAAAGGACCAATAAATGAATATCGATCTCAAGCAATTATTAATGCCAGCATACTTTTACCCTTCCAGAGTCCATGGTCATCTCCGCTGTTACTCATAAAGAAGAATGGTGCTCATAGAATAGTGATGGATTAAAAGAAGCCAAACAGCCTCACGAGATGGACAGATATTTAAATTCATGAATTGATGATTCTCTGGCTGGAATCTCCAAATGAAATTAAATCTCTGCAATGGACCTCATAGCGGCTATTGGCAGATAGATATATCACCAGAAGACCAGGAATAATGCGCATTGATATGCACAGAAAATTTTTTCAGCTTACGCAGCTCCCTCAGGGATTATGTAATGCTACCACCTTATTCCAACAGGTGATGAATCACTTAATGAAAGATCATAAATTAAGCTGAGTGATTGTATAACAAGATAACAAAATGGTATCTTCCAAAATCATTACCAATCATCTAAATCACCTCAAGTAAGTTTTCCAATGGCTTAGAGATAACCGCATCAAATTAAAGCCTGAAAAATGTACCTTCTTCCAGTAGGAACTGATTTTTAGAATATTACATATCACGGGAAGGAATTTAACCCTTTTACGATAAGGTTTAAGCAATCTCAAAGATTCCTGAGCTGAAATGCTCTGAGACACAGGTATTCTTAGGATTGATGGGATATTATCATCAATTTACCCTATTTTTGCTTAACTCGCTGAACCTCTCATCCACTTGCTTTCCAAAAATACCCCTTTCATTTGAGTGATAGAGAGAAGAACTGTATTTGTGACTTTGAAGAATTGGTTGAAGATAAGACCAATTCTATGAAATCCAGACTATGAGAAGCCATTTATCCTATTTAATGATGCCTCTGACCTAGCTGCAGGTGCCATTTTCTCTCAATTGGATGATGAAGGCATTGATACCTGATGTACTATTGCACAAAACGCTTTCCAAAGCTGAGAGAATTATAGTGTCCCATAGAAAGGTGTGCTTAGCTACTATCCTGGCAGTAGAACATTTCAGCCCTTCTTGTAAAGTATGATTTTTACAGTTATAATGACCACGATTTTTCAAAGTGGCCTCAGAACATGAAATATCTAACAGGAAGACTAGTCTTCTGGGCTCTAAAACTTTATCACTATGATTTAATATTGCTAACGAGCTGGAATAAAGCACATGAATGTAGATGGAATGACTTAACTGTCCTTACTACATCTAGACAAGAGAAAAGCAGAATAGTTACATGACCTAATAATAAAGCCAGAAACTTGGGAGGATTAAGGTGAAACAGTTCACAAAGATGCTAAAATGACACATTCAAATTAAAAATTTCAATAAAAATACTTTAAGACTGAAAATCTATTGGCTACCTTACTTGTGACCCTTGGAATGGATACCAGTTATAATGGAAGTCACAATACCTTAGGGCATGAAGGAGTCTGGAAACCCTATGAATGGATCAAGGATCGCTACTGGGAAGGAATAATGAACTCTTTAGTGGAAGTCTTAAATGATTGCATAGCTTGCAAAAAAACAGATTAAAAAGAAGTCAAAGTACAAGTATCAGCTCATAACTCCGAAATTGTGTCATTCCATCAGTTTAGACGTCTTAGGTCCACTACTTGAACCCGCAAGAAAGAAGTGATACATCAGTTTAAGGGATTAACCATTTTAAAAAGTGGTCAAAGCAATCGCCATTCCCACGCAGACTGCCAAGTCTACTGATAACTTTTTTACCAAAATATTTACTAGGCATGGGTGCCCACAGGTACTTTAATATGATATGGGGAATAACATTAACTTAAGAGTTGTAAAGATCTTAGCTATGAGCATGCAAAACTCAAAAATTATTTTCATCATCTTAAAGCTCATAAACTAACAGGATTAAATAAAGATTGAAATTTTTTTGGTTTCAACGTTATTTAAGATGGCAACTACTGATCCATTACACTGGGACCAATACCTCTCAAGTGTGCTGATGGCTTACAGGATACGTTTCCATCAGTTTATCAAAATTTTCTTCCTTTAAAGACTTATATGGATGAGAACCTGGAACTCTGGCTCTATTAGATTGTGAAGTCACTAGTGATAAAACTGAATTGCCTGAGAAAACACTATGAAAATTAGCCCAAAATATTTAATTTTAATCAGAGGCAATAATGAATCTAGGCAATACAATTATAAGAAAAGGCCACGCAGCAAATGTAATTTGCCAAAATTTACTCACTTTTGAGATCTTGGACTCAGTTCTGTATTATCATTATGTATAGTACCCCATGTCAGACATTTACCCTTTCAGCTACAAAGAAGAATGTCTTGGGTCAAAACCAGTTAAAAAGGGGAAATGTCAGTCATTTACAATTTATGTGATGATCTAATTATGATTTTAATAATAGTAACAATATTGGCAACCAAAAGACCTTGGTCGATCCTTGGTGAAGCCCCACAAATTGGGGTAACACGATTTCAGTAAATTCTAAGGCAACAACCATTAAGCTGAGCAGTCAGATTTCTCTGACCACGCAGCAGACCCTGGGCTGTCCATTGAATGGAACTCCCACAGCCACAACCAGGTCCCTTCATGCACCTATGCGGGGACACACCCTTTTATAGGCGTGGCAGGTGTCCCCTGAGGTAAAATAATTTCTGCTAATGGTAATTGGCTGAAGCTAATTAAAGCATTACTGCACAGGTATTATGCCAGTCATTAGTTCCCCATCTGTCATACAGCCAAGTCAAAGTGAGTGTTTCAAGCTTTTATAGGCTAATTTATCATATTTCCTAATTTGGATGGTAACATGATGTACCAAATTCACTAGTAAATTCCCTCTGACCTTAGATACTGTTTAAATAAGGATTGGTCAGATATCAAGGGGATTGTTTTTTCTTATCTTACCAATCACTACTGATATAAACACTTAAAACCCAAGTTTTTAGTCATGCTTATTTATTAAAATTTTATTAAACCTCTGTGGGATCCAGCGGCGTAAGCACCAGCAAGCACAAACAGGCTGGATTCCTACAAAATGGTGCTCACTACAGTGGACACCTGTATAACCAGAATCATTGCTCTTGAAAAGCAACTAGCAAGCGTTTTATCCCTCATTAAGGAGTTTGAGCAGCGCCCTTATAAACTCCACCTTAAGGAAAAGTTTACCCCTGGCAAAGGAAGCATTTTTACGTTTTTGTATATTTATGAAGCTGCCATGCATGGCACAACTGATAAGAAAAAAGTGCAACACATCATTCCTTGTTTAAATCTACTAGCGCAAGAGAGAATAGTGCCTTACCTGAACCCTTCACTCACTTGGGCAGAGATGAAGGAGGCTCTTTTGGCTAAATTTGGAACAAAGCAGAGTCTACACATGGAAAAGCAGGCCTTTATGCGCCTTATCATGTATGAGGGTGAAACGCTAATTACCTTTTCTGAACGATTTTACCTTGATGCGCAAAGGCTTATCAACCTCTAAAATGCTCACCCTTGATGATGCTTTCGCCACCCTGATAACTGGGTTATCTTCTCAGCCCTCTCTAGCCAGGCATATCACCTTAGTGAAACGTCATTTCAAAAGTATTTGTGATCTAAAGGAGGCTTTAGTAGATTTTGCCGATTTCTATTCATATGCAACCCCCAAAGAAGCTGAGGTGAAACCTTCAGCTCTCACCATTGAGGAGCTACCGCCTGTTGAACAGTTGTGAGTGAATTAACCTGTGCCTATCCCCCCTATGAAACCTGCTTACTAAGTACGACTTAAAAAAGTTATCACTCTTTTTTATGAATCAGAGACCTGTAAGGCAGCAAATACCATACTCTTTCACAAGCGTACCAAAGCCTCTGTGCCATCCCTTTCAGCCAAGCTGGATAATGTGGCCCCTAAGGCTACCCAATGTTCTGTGGCCATCTCCCCTACCTCCATTGTGGCACTGCCCGTTGTTGAGAATACCCTTGGGGAGAAATTTGAGGGGGTTACTATGACGTTGGTTACTATATTGGGAGCCCCCATGGAAGTAGAAGTGCCTGAGCATTTGAACGCTGGAGGACTAGACGAAACCACCATACCTGAGTAAACGTGCCTCAGCCAAATTCTTGGGTGTCCAAAAATTATTGACACTGCCAGCAATGGTGACCAATTCTTGCCTGGCTTGATACGCCCTCTTCAGCGGGTTCATCCTTTAAAATCCATCATTGATAAATACCCTGAGACAGCTAAAAAATTAATCTCCACCTTCCAGCTCAAAGAGGTCTTAGCTTTGTCACCTAACTTTGGAGGAACGCTCACTAAGATTAAAGTGTTTATTCAAAAGGTTCAAATACTGGCTATCCTGGACACTAGCTCCCCAGTTGACGTGATCTCCATTAAGCTTATCAAGAAGATAATGTTAGCGCATGACTTGGAGTACACGCAAGAATTTGGAACTGCAGGCCTCAATAATACCCATGTGATTGGGGCATCTTCCCTTCCCATTCGCATTAGGAAGCTTATCTTATCAGCCCCTGCTGTATAATTTGGATAACAACGCATATGATATGATCATTGGCACACAATTTATGATTGAGTATGAGGGATTAATCAACATGAAGTAAGGTTTCCTCTCATTACTCAACTATGAAGTCCCATTAGTCTTGTCAAATTAAAGAACCCAGCAAGCATGAATACTCTTGCCTGGTCGAATACCCCTTTGCAGCTATAACTTCGCCCTATTCCACTTCTGGGAACAACACAAAGAAATCTACCAATTCATTGAATGCTAGGGAAAAATCCTTTTCTATGCTGCAGATGAGGTTTTGATTAAGTCTGATGAACAACAAGTGGTTAACACAAAAATCATGCTTCAAATTCCACACCAATGTTTGTTGCACATTATAAAGTACTAAGGCGTTAGTCCCTTAAAGCCTCGAGTATTGGCTGGCATTCTTTATCCAGCTTACCAGAGGCCCATTACTTTGCTATTGGATAACCTCAACTCAAAGGACATAGTTGGAAAAAACAACAGGAAATTGGCAGAGGCTTGATAGTCCCTGTGGAGGACATTAAACAAAAACACTCCATTGGCTCTATGATGGATATGGGCCGACGGATAACCTGGTGTGTACTTTACCCAACGTTCATATCTCAGAGGAGCTGACCCCAAATGAGCTGAAAAAGTTCACTTTTTCCTTGATAATTATAGCGATATCTTCTCTAAACCTTATAATGATTTTGGCCACATGAAGGGCTGGTGTCCTCAACTAATGTGGGTGATGCCCATCCCATTCAGCCAAAACCTTACTGCAAATCAAAGGTAGAAGAACAGCAAATGAGGATGAAGCTTCAGCAGATACTAGACGCGGGGTTGCTAGTACCTTCACAAAACCCGTGGTCTTCCCCTTTTGCTAATAAAAAACGGAGGTCATCAAATAGTCATGGACTACCGCAAGTTAAATAACCTCACAAAAAAGGATAGCTATTATCTCCATCAGATTGACGACGCCCTGGATCAACTATCTGGCTCTAACTTCTTTTTCGCCATGGACTTAGTTAGCGGCTATTGGCAAATGGACTTTTCCCCTGAAGACTAGGAGAAATGTGCTCTCATTTGTACTGAGGGTATCTTCCAACCATCCCAATTACCTCAAGGGTTGTGCAATGAACCTGCAACTTTCCAGCATGCGATGGACCATATTATTCAGGACTTGAAGTTAAGCTGCATAATTGTCTACCTCGATGACATCACATTATTTTTAAATTTTTTAAATTTTAAATTTTATTGCGGGGAAGGCTGACCATGGGATGGACACTTCCGAATATGACTCAGGAAAGATAAACTTAGTACCAGGGGAGGCACCCCAGAGAAGCGATGCTATCTCTTGTTGCCAGCGGGAACGCCACTTATGGGGAGGGGGAGGGAACGTGTGAAGGGGCCGTAGCCACTATTGAGCACATGTGGAGGAAGGGGTCTGATTTGATGAACCAGACTGGAAACCAGGAGCAGACCAGCTGTCAGTGACGCGGTGGGAGGTATCCAAACATCCACGCTTGAAAGTGGTCCACCAAATGAGACCGGAATTTGTGGACAGCTTCTGGGAGGGTGGGGATGGAGCCAGCGATGGCATCCAAGACAATCGTGTGGATAGTCCACATGGCGATTGCGACCACCAGATCATGGAGGGAGGGTGGAAGGGGGAGGCCATTGATGAAGCAAACATATCTCTTGACAGACTGAAGGGATGCGTTTGATCCTGGCCTAGCAGACGTTGGACTTCGCGCCATATCACTTTAGAGGTGGGGCACTTCTCCAGGCGGTGGAACAGCGTTCCATACTTGCCACACACGACACAGGATGAGTGTAAAGCGTTAGAGCGCTCAGCTGTATGATACACCCTCCTCAGGCAGTGCCACACATGGGAGCGGACTTGAGGCTGCAACAAAGGATGGTGTGCGTATTTCCAGATAGTCTTTTGGGTCTCAGTGGAATAGGGGATGTCCATCATGTCCAGGTAGTCCACCCTGGATAGGACATGGGGTCGAATGGGGATCACGCCATCATGGATGGGTAGCCCCTGTACCTCTTGTGTGAACTGAGGAGAGGAGCGGCCTCTTTGGGTTGTATGTCCGCTAATACGAATTCTCCACTCTGTGCTTCGCATGGAGAGTAGGATTCGTTTGTAGTGGGTTTTAGTCCCGTGAGGACCTGTGGCTGATGTGTGTGATGCGAGGTATTTCATCAGGAAGTGGGGGTTTGATGGATTGTTGAGGCCCAAGGCTCAGGAGAAGTTGGAGCGGGCCGCGTGGGACCAGTGTTGGGATGGGAGTGTAGGAGCGGTGACAGCCGCGATCCAAGTGCCCAGGATCTTGGCGGCATGGGCTTTGAAGTCAAGCAGGCCCATGCCACCTTGATGATGAGGGTCAAACATGACCTCTAGCCATACTGGTGGAGGGCGGCCTGACCAAAGCCATCCTTGCAGCAAAGCATACAGGGATTTGAAGAAGCTTGGTGAGAAGGGGATGGTTTGGGCTCCGAACCAGACTTTGGATAGGAGCATAGAGTTGGCAAGAACAACCCTGCCAGTGAAGTAGTAGGGTGGGCTCTGAGAGAGGCGATTCGCTTCGTCACGTTGTCCAGTATATGGCACTCCATTACTGCTGATGCATATCCGCCTGCCTCCATCCACACGCCCAGATGGCGCACCAGTCCTATGGTAGGATGTGGCACGAAGGGGAGCACCAGTGGAGCGGTGTGTATTGAGTTAGTAAGGCGTGGATGTGGGCGAGCAGATGGGCCAGGTTGGGAACTAATTGCTGGGGCCCAGCAGTTCTGAAACTGACCAATGAGGATGATTTTGGTTTTGGAGGCATTCAGTGCCGCGTTGCTTACCCGGGAATATTCCTGGATGAGGGCTTCAAGTGCGCGTGCATCCTTGTTATTAGACACCCCCACCACGCAATCATCTGCAAATGCCATCATCTCGACTGGGGTTTGGCCTGGCACATGGACCCCAGTGAGTTGGGCATTCACATTTCGCAGTAGTGGGTCAAGGCTGAAGTTGTATAAGAGTGGGCTGAGGGGGTCCCCTTGTCGCAGGCCCCTTTGAGGGCGGACTACTTCCATTAGGAAGCCTGGGCCACGCACTGCCATTGTTGCAGATTCCGTGAGCAGCATCACCCAGTTGATGAAGCGGGGGGTAGGAGGAATTGATGGAAGCAGGCCCTTAGGTATTCCCAGTTTACTCTATCATAGGTCCTTTTGTTGGTCCAAGGATACCAGTGCCCCAGAGGCTGTGGACTGACATATATTAGCCACAGAGTGCACGTTATCCCAAATTGACCTTCTGGGGATGAAACCGAATTGTTCTGGGGAGATGGTGGCAGACGTTATAGTCCTTAAATGGTTAGCCATGATTTTTGTTAAAATTTTGGTGTCTGTGTTTGTTAGAGAAATGGGGCGCCAGTTGGCTAAGTCAAGCTTATCCCCTTTCTTGAAGAGTGTGACTGTAAAGGCCTCATGTCCTCCTGGTAGGAGGCGCGTTTCCAACAGGCTTTGGTTAAGTGAGGCTAGCAGCAATGGGGATATATATTTAAATATTTTTTGTAGAACTCATATGGAATGCCATCTGGGCCTGGGCATTTTTGGTTTGGCGCACCGCGAATGGCTGTCCATAATTTGTTTGGAGTAATTAAATTCATTATTTCCAGGTATTGGAAAATGGTGCGGATATGAGCTCGGTTGAGAAATTCTGCCATTTTGGCCAGCTGAATTGGTTCAGCTCGGTATAACTTGGAGTACTTTTTGCGTTTTGATTGCCACTTCGGCCAGTGTGTCCACAATGGAATTATCCGATCTTCACACTTGTGTGCAGGCCACGCTTTGGTATGGTGCAAAAGTTTTTTTAAAGAAGTATGCGGTGCACTTGTCGCCTTTAGTGATGCATGTGGCCCTATATTGGACACAAACCCAATGTTTGTGTTGCCTTTCAAGTGTGTTGAGGTGGGCGGCTGCCTCCGCCCACTTCCAGCCCCATGCAGAGCTATATCCTGTGGCTGGAATGTTGGACTCCAAGTGGGCCAATTCTGCCAGAGCGCACGAGATAACCGCTGATGTGGCTCATGAGCGTCTGGAGGAGAGATGGCGATAGTGGTGGATGGTGTCCTCTTTGAAAGTTGCCCATGTAGAAATAGGGTCCTCACAAAACGGTGCAACAAACAATTTCGCCAAAGTTGCCTCTTCCACCCATGTGGAAAATCCTGGCGATGCAAGCTCGGGGGGGGGCAGATTTTGCACCAATGTGGGGCCTTTGCAACTGTGATGGGTAAGTGGTATGTTATCAAGACCAGTCGGTGGTCAGAGAATTCCATTTTCGTTGTTTTGAAGTGGGAGATGTGGGGTTAGAATTTCGCTGGTGTTAAAATAAGGTCGATGTGGGTCATGGACCTTAATTGGCTGTTAAGGACATGGGGACGCATCATGTTTTCAAGCAGTGGGGCATGTCACGGCAGTGCATCCATTAACCCAAGGGTGGCTTTTAGAACACGTATTTCTACGTGACCCTGTGGGGCGTGGGGTGAGGGCGGCCACCGGTCTGTTGGTGAGGTTAGCCAACAGTTCATGTCGCCAATTAGGAAAGAATTGGGGGGTAGCAGGAGGGATTTGACTGACGAGAAAAATTCCTGACGCTCATGTGCACCGTTTGGGGCGTAAATGTTGACGATTGTGTGTGCAACATCGGCCCATGAGAAGGTGACAATGAGCACTCAGCCATTTAGGAATGTTTCTGAAGATGTAAATTTGAAAAAATTGTTTTTCCAAATTAGCACCCCACAGTGCTTTGACCAAAAGGATAGGGATGGTAGGAGCATTGTCTTCCAAGCTTCCTCAGAACCTCATGGACAGTGGGATTCCTGGATGGCCAGGATATCCACAGGTAAATTGTGTTGTAAAAAACTCAGTTTTCTAACCCGGGACAGGGAGGCCTTGAGTCCGGCGATATTCAGCATCCCTAGAGTGAAGGTTTTCCCCATCGCACCTTAGGTGTGAGGGGGTGGGCCCCAGACCCACCAGCCTCTTCAAGGTCCCCACGGGCTTTCACAGCAGCGTGGGTGTTAGCAGCAACGCTATCAGGGTTTTTGTTAATTTTTGCAGAAAGAGTTGCGTTGGCTTTGGCCTTTGCTTTTTGTTTTCCTAATGTCAGACAAATTTTTTGTGGTGCGGATAAGTTTGGTGCACTGTCGAGTGGGGCAAAATTTTTTTTTCCCAATTGGGATAGGTCCCAAGTCAGTTTTGACCAGAGCTTGGGTGCAGCAATTGGGTGAGATTGAATCTCCCATCGGATCCTCAGATTGAGTGGCCCACTTGGCATGGGCCTCCCAATCTGATTGGATGATGGATTCCTGAGTCACTTCCACCGCAAAGGTCTCCATGTCCTCCTGGAGTTATGAGTGTGGGATGGTGGTGGTGGCCTTGGCCGCTTCCTTGGCTGCGGCTCTACGGGCCTGCTTGCCTTCTTCTGCTCCTGTGGGGAGATGGGCTTTACCAATAGGTAGCAGCCTTGTGCTCCCCACAGGAAAGCCTCCTTGGTGCTTGCGTTGGTTTGTAGTGCGCCTCTCCGCTAGCCATGGCCGCCGAGGGGTGCTCTTGGAATGTGACGCCCTCCTTGATGGGGCATGCGTGCACCTTATGGCTGAACGTGTCACAGTGGGTGCAAATGGGGGGCGCGCTGTCCATGGTTACCCAGAATGGGTGGGTGGTGTGCCCTGCAATATTAATAAAAGTGGAGTGCGGGATCTGGGTTAGGTCCTTCACGATCTCCTCAGTTGGGGTCAGAACTGCGATGGCTTTACCAGTGCACAGGTGTGGCATGAGCGTGAAACGTTGCATTTCGAAAGATTGTATTTCAACATATATGATGAGACCATCTTTCAGGTGTTGCTCCAAAGTGTCATGTTTTACCGTAGTAGGCAAAAAGTCAAACATGAGGAAAATTTGGTTTGATTTTGTCCATCTGGTGCATTTGGTTTTGATGACCCTTTTCCCTTTGGGGAGGTTGACCACTATGCGCACCGCTGCAGCCTCATCTGCTGCTATTTTGCTTTTGAAACCTAGGCCCAGCCAACCGTGCAACATGGAGTGAGGTGCAACGTACACCGCGGTCAGGAAAATTTTGTGTACATCTTTACAAAATTTTTCCCATAAGGCCGTTTTTTGGATGTCCAGATACACACAGACTCCGAATTCCACTGATAAAAGTGGCTGAGAGTGTGGCGTGTTGATATACTGGTTGCATCGTGCTTGCCACGCGAGTATCTCTGGGGAAATTGTGACCACCAGTTTTTTGAGATTTTTTTCAATTCCGCCAGATTCTCCGGGGCGTTTTTGAACGTTAGAGGCCGCGGGCCTTCCGCCTGCTCCTCTTGCCTTGCTTGCCCAACTGCTCCCAGACATGGGCGCACACTAATCCCCTCTATGAGATTATCAAACTAGATTAAGTCTTGAATTGAATGGGTTGCAAAAGTGTTTGCAACGAGAAAGAAAAGTTGACATAACATTATTTTAAAAAACGTTTAACGAACATCTTGATCACCTGAAGGAGGTGCCTAATGGGTATATAAATTAGATATTAAGTTAAAGCCATCAAAGGGTAAATATTTTTTAAAAGAAACTGGATTTCATTAGCCATTCCATTTCCCAAAAAGGAAATCAATCAATCCAAGATAAGATTGAAGCATTCTCAAAAATGCCTCCCCCTAAAAATTAAAGGAATATTCAGGTATTTCTAGGGATGATGGGATATTACCATCAGTTCATCCCTAAGTTTTCCCAACTCAGCGAGCAATTTGTTCGCCTATTGACCAAAAACTCCTTTTCAGTGGGGTGAGGAACAGAAGGTTGCGTTTGAGACGTTGAAGCAACTGCTGCAACAACGCCCTATCCTACGGCACCCAGATTATAATAAACCCTTCATCTTATTCACTGATACTTTAGACTATGCTGTTGGGGCCATCTTAGCCCAATTGGATGAAAACGGTGTAGATCATACTATATCCTATTGTAGTAAGATACTGCCAAAGTCTGAACGTAAATACAGTGTAACGGAGAAGCACTTCCTTGATGTTCTGTCAGCTGTAAAGCACTACAGCCCTTTCCTATATGGACTACCTTCACTGTGGTTACTGACCACGCACCCCTAAAATGATTACAGAATATGAAAGATCCTACTAGATAGTTAGCTCGCTGGGCTCTAAAGCTCCAGCCTTATGAAATGAAGATCAAACACCATGCTGGAACCCATCACAAGAATGTTGATGGGTTGACTTGGCTGCCAGTCCATCACTTGGATAGCAGTGAGGTGGAGAGACTACATGATCTCTTAATGACCCCAATGACTGGGAAGATAAGGATGAGCCTGTAAAGAAAATGTTAGCCCAACACTCCTGTAACACCCAATTGGAGAATGGGAAGTTGTATAAGCAAGTGGGTACAAAATGGCTGCCTTACCTTAGGTCCTCAGAACGTGTACCTGCTATGCTAAAAGCTCACTCCATTATAGGTTATGGAGGGGCCAAGAAAGCTTATGAGTGGATTAAGAATCGGTTTTATTGGGATGGAATGATGGAATCTATCGTTGACGTCTTGGAAGCCTGCCTTACTTGCAAGAAACAATCTGGTTTCAAGACTAGATATCAGTATCAACCAACCACCCCTTAACAATCTTTTCAATACAATAGTCTGGATGCAGTAGGTCCCCTCCCTCAGACTACTAGTGGCAACCGATTTATCCTGGTAGCCTTTGACCATTTCACTAAGTGGGTGGAAGCCGTGGCCCTCCCTGCCCAAAAGTCCAAGGCCACAGCCACCTTTTTACATCAAAATTTTTCTTTTGACTTAGCTGTCCTCAAGTACTACTCTGTGATAATGGTAAAAAATCCACCTCCAGAGTAGTAAAAATACTGGCCACCTCCATGGGGCTCAACAACTTTTCTCAGCTCCATATAATACATCTATTAGCGGGACTGTGGAGAGAGATAATGGAACCTTGGTATCCATCCTATGATAAAAGGACTCTTCTGATCCACTTCACTGGGATCAATTCTTACTCAATGCCCTAATAGCTTATCAGATCAGTTATCATAGGATCCTAAAAATGCCCCCATTCCGTGTCTTGTATGGGCGGGAACCAGGAATACCTGCTTTTTTTGTTAAAGATCTATACTCCTCTAGATTTGAGGAACCTGAGAAAGTCATGCGCAGATTAGCTCAGCGCATCATCCAGCTCCAATCTGAGGCTATGACTAATTTAGCTAAAACAGTGACTAAAGAAGGGCAAACTGCTAATGAGCCATGAACCCCCTGCCTACATTCCAAGTATTTGATATAGTATTATACTACCATAACTGCTACACCTAGAAGCGGTATGCTTGGATCAATCTGGGAGGGCCCCTTCACCATCACCTATAAAAGAGGCAATGAGTATTCCATAAGTCTCTAGCTACTGGGATCACCATTAATTGGGTACATGGCCGCTTTCTTCAGCCTTATTCTCCCCCAACATTCTTGAGGGGGTGATTTCAGACATTTGCCCCCTCAGCTACCAAAAAAGAATGGCTTGGGTCAAAACCAGCCAAAAAGGGGAAATGTCAACCATTTACAATTTTGCAATGAATTTAAGTACAACTTTAATAATAGTAATGATATTGGCGACCAAAAGACCTTGGTAAATTTTTGGTGGAACCCTGCAAATTGGGGTAACACGATTTCAATAAATTTTAAGGCAACAACCATAAAGTCAAGCAGTCAGATTTCTCTGACCACGCAGCAGACTCTGGGGCGTCCATTGAATGGAACTCCCCCAGCCACAACCAGGTCCCTTCATGCACCTATGTGGGAATTGTCATGGTTGGAAAATGACATCATCCCTGGGATCAACGTTAGAGAAAAGATGCTTGCAGGGAGGCCAAAAAGATGAAGTTATCAGGCCTCCCTGACCTCAATCAGACCATAGACCAACGTTGGGTGAAGGCAGAATATGCCCAAGGTGGTCCTATGGAAGCAAGCAAAGTTTGGCCCTGTATGAGAGTAGGGGCGTTAAAACGAACTAGCTATATTACAATGGAAAACGGTTCACTTCAGTTTTTGGGTGAACGGGGTTTTGAAACCTATTTTGATTTTTTGTACTTTCCAGCTCGGTCAGCCATTTTTGCAATCAATCACCCAAGTTTGATTGATTACCCAATATAGCATTTTGCCCAATGGAAGTGTGCACCTATTGTGCATCTCAGCTTAGGCTCACTTCCCTCATTTAATTGTTAGCCCAAATTCCCTTAAATTTCCCATGTTGAGACCAATCTCCCCTGTTGGTTGACTTCTCCATATAATAAATCCTTTTGCTAAGTACACCGTTATATATCTATGTGGTTTATGGACAATCCTGTGTGCAGATGTCTTTATGGAGGTCTCGTGCTACATTAGCCACTCAATTGTATCTACAATTAAACTATCCTTGCATGCACCGTTGGGCGCCCAGGTTCCCTCAAGCCTACTTCACCCATACTTTACCCCTTTTTGCACCGCATTGATTTTCTTTGGTTAATTTTCATAATGATCACCCTCCTTGACTTAGGTTATTACTGCTTATGCACTCTCTGCTGGGCTCTAATAAACTTTTATACTTGCGACTAGTTTCCTGGTGTTGGTACTATGCTCCATGCACCTCCACGCTGGAAACAGGAGAGTTATAGAAAATCTCTTAACAGGGACACACTCATTTTATAGGCGCGTCTGGGGTCCCCTGAGGTAAAATAATTTATGCTAATGGGGATTGACTGAAGCTAATTAAAGCATTACCGCATGGGTATGTAATGCCAGCTGTTAATTCCCCATCTGTCAAACAGCTCAGGCGAAGTGAATGTTTCAAGCTTCTATAGGCTACTTTATCATATTTCCTAATTTGGATGGTAACATGATGTACCAAATTTACTAGAAAATTCCCTCTGACCTTAGATACTGTTTAAATATGGATTAATCAGATATTGAGAGGATCATTTTTCCTATCTTACCCCTCACTACTAATAAAAACACTTAAAACCCAAGTTTTTAGTAGTGCTTATTTATTAAAATTTTATCAAACTTTTGTGGGATCCAGCGGCGTAAACACCAGTGAGAACAAGCAGGCTGGATTCCTACACCCCAAAGAGGAAAATTAGATTCTATCTGGAATTGGTCATATGCTATAGCTATAAATGTGGGGATGAATAATTAAATATGTCCTTAAAATTTAAAGTAACTATTAACCACATAAATATATGATTCTTGCATTGGTACTCCCCGCCAATATTCTTGAAGGAGATAATGTGAGATATCAGGATATCGGATATGATGTGAGGAGAATCAACCACTTGGATCCCATGACATAATCAAATCCTTCAACCAATAAGGGGTTTAAAGGAGTTACTTTGACTAGTAGCTCAGAAAAATCATTAGTCATTATGGCTCAAATTGACCTTAAGAAAAAGCCGTTGAACTAAATTGTGTCTAAGTTACCCTGAGTTAAAAATCTGTCTAATTGAAATGAAGAATTATTGAAATATTAGGTAACCATTACTAAAGGTGACACATGAGGCAACAAATTAAGATGAACCTGAAAAAGGATAAGAATTAAGAACTCTGCTAAATGGTCAACCTAAGTGATACCAAGTCTTATCTGACTTTGTACAAGAAACTTACATTTACATTCTATTATCAAAAATATGCATCAAAGGCATTGTACCAACCAGAATGCATCGACTGACCAGGAGCCTCCCTTACAGATTTTCCCCTCTATTAGCTTTTTTCATCTTTTTCCTTTTGATTTTGTATTGGTAATTATGGCATATAAAGCCCTCTTTTATACTACAATAAAGTATCATCTTTATTTATATATCTCGTTTTAGTACTTGACTTCAATAAGTCCATCTCACTGTGCTTACCATAGGATGGATACTGTCAGGGACTGGTGTACTACTGACCTGGTTGGGGGTAGCTAATCATAAGTTAACATAACCAAGGGGTTTAGCCCAGTATGACAAGGACACTAGAGGTGTCTAGGTATAAGGAATGGTGGGTAAGCTGGTATGGGAGTTGCTTAAAGACATGGCTTTAAAAGGAGAAAGGGGGAAGGGCGTTCCTTGTAGGCTGGGGTGGTAGATTGGTAATGATAACACTTTAGTAAATAACTTAATAGTGTTTGCATTATAAAAATAAAATCACTGACCGCAAAGATTAACCAAATGAATGCCTTGATTTTATATACCATTCAACTTCCTGGACTTACCTAAGCTTAATAGATTTTAAACAGTGCACTATTCTTCTCTGGAGCTTATGAGATTGCAACTTGCATGTGATTTTGAAAAGCAGTGGGGATCATCTCAGTCTCATCATAAATTCGTTTTGATGCGATTAATTGACTGTATACTTTTGCAAATAAAGTAATTTAAACGATTAATCGAATATTTTATCACAATCATTAATTTAAAATGCAAATATTCAATCTAACTTCATCACATATCATATTGATCTGACTGACAATATCTATAATCTTAGGAATTCCACTAATGTCAGGATTTACCCTGACAGATACTTTAGTTTATGAGACATAAGCGGTGACTTGGCACTCTTCAGATTAAAAAATATACTTGCCATGCGTCTTAGAGGGTGTTGAGAATCATGAGAAAATGGATGGACATGAGCAGGATGAACATGACCCAAATCAAAAATTCAGTTATAAAAGCTTCACCTATTTAATGAGCATTGAGACTAATTTAAACAATGAAATATCAAACTGTCAAAAAGAAACTCAAATTATGGAAAAATCCTCCTAAAAAACTAATAAAGGCACTGAGTCAGCTGGTGAAGACCTTGCCACTGGAAGTCCTAGAATTAGCCGCCCTGGCAGAAAAGAGTCAGAATCAAAGGAGGCCTACGCCATCTGCCGCATAGTCAAAAAGGTCTCTGAACCTACTCATTCCCAATTATCATGCCAAGTTCCCCCTAGACGATCCCAAATATCTCAATGGCCTATAAAATTTCTAAATTTGTTTAAAAGATATAACTTCAAATTTCCTAGTTATTTTCACTAGTGATTATTTTTCCTACTCTTATACAGAAGACTTTGACTTTTTGAAGTGAACAGAGTAGCCTCAACAACAAATTTCTGTTGGGAGATTGCCTTAAAGAACTCGGTCCCTAAGAGATTCTGCTGGAGCCATGTTTGACTAATAATCAAAAAGCTTTGAAGGCCCTGAACTTCAGAGAGGATGAAGAAGTACTACAGATGGCTATAAGTTATAGATTTCAACTTTCTTGGGCATAGCAACATTGAGCTCAAAAGTTGAGCCCAAATATCAATGTCTGAAGTAGACACTGAGCAATTTGTCCCAATTGCTTAATGTACATAAACTTGGTCTTTCTTTTTTTGGAGCTCAATTTGAAAGTGCCATTACCTTCTTGTTTGGAGGGGTTAGATTCTTCATTGATGCAGATTTGTAACATTTCTTATAGGCCTTTTTGAGTTTAATTGTGGGTTCAAACTCACAGTTGACCTAATTTACATTTCCTCCCTGATCTACCCTTTGACTCTAAGGGGAAGAGGTCTCCCTAGATGTTTATTTACAAAGCAGCTTGTAAAAGGAGCCATTTTTCAGCGTACCTTCTAAGTATGCTCAAATCTGCTTCTTGTAGAAAGAGAAGATTTTACTCTATACCCATGAATGAATTTATAGTAACTTGATTGATGTCACCACATCTGATCTGCATCCTGTTCCTATGGAGGTAAATATTGCCCTCTATGTGAAGAGGGCTAAAGTCTGTTCCAATCTGGAATGCAAAACACTTTTAATCTGATCCAATCAAAGAGGGTCAGGAATGGCTCAAGGATTTCCATACCAGCTAGGGGACCTTCCAATTCTGGGTCATGCCTTATTGGCATAAGAATGCACCTGCATTTTCCAACATCATATTGATGCAGCGTTGGGGAAGTTGTTTGCATATGTGATGTATCCTATATGAATGGCATTTTGGTTTTCTCCCCTGATAAGGCCACCCATGAGATGACCCTGTAGCAAGTGGTGGAGCGTTTAAGGGCAGAAAATATTATCATTAAGATCAGCAAGTGTGAGTTCTAAAATCTAAGGAACACACTTCTTGGGCAACACTGCTTTTGACAAGGGCCATATGATCACTCCAGACAAGGAGAAGGCAATTCGTGATTGGACCATGCCAACCACAGTTTATGATTGAGAAACTTTTGGGGAATGCAACTTCCTTATAAGTTCATTCCCAACGTTTCAGTGGCTGCTTCCCCTTGTATGAGGCCAGCGGAACCAAAACTCTTCAGTGGCTTTATACATTAGAGGATGTGTTCCAGCCCTGTAAAGTGCACTTGCCCTTCAAGTTAGTAATTAAAACATGAGTCCATTAAGGAAATTATAGCAATTACCAATGCTTCAAACTTTAAAAACCTTCTGCTTTGCTGCAATTAGGCGCAGATAAAGTCTATCATACTGTAGGATATTTTTCCTAAAAATTTCATTATCTGATTTGAATTAAGCTGTTTATTTAAGAAACTGATGGCAGTGGTTGAAGCATTAACTTGACTGCCTTTATCATTTAAATGGTTCTTTCTAACCATTTAATTGCGTATTGATCACCAGGATTAGCTGTACTACCAAGCCCCTCATGTCTTAGATCGGCAGCTAACTTGTTTGGCATGGGACCCTTACACAGTTTGTATTCTCTTATGAGTTCACAAAAGACAGTTTAAATGGATAAACTGATGCCTTAAGTCGCAATCAGGCATTAGCTCCTGACCTCAATAAAGTGGATCTCCATAACACTCAATTGGGGATTCCTCTGGTTAAGATTATGTATAATAAGCCAGCTACAGCCATTGATGCTCCAGGTCTTTCTCCCTAGAGAACCTCGGTGAGTATGGTATATTTAGTTTTGTGGTCTATCACAGTCAATATCTTCAGTATTGCATAATTTTTGTCAAAGTGAAATTTAAACCAGGAAGACTTATTGAAGGATACCATGTAGAAGACATCCTGGCATGGTTCCAGGGATGCTTATGGGTTACCATCAGACTTCTTCGCTTGTAGATAATTAAGGAGTGCCATGATTAGATAACCGTGGGGCACCCTGTAAAGGCAGAAAACATTGGAGTTTATCCACCACACATATATCTGAAAGGGAATTTCAGCTCAGGTTACACGTTATACCTAAGAGCGCCTTACTTTATAATAGAATAATACCAAATCTTCAGCCCCTTTCTGGCTTATTAGTACCTGTACAGAAAAAAGAAGGGCTTTGGAACTATCTCTTAGTAAATTTTATTGTGGATTTACCCCTATTGGATAGGTATGATATTATTATGGTTGTGGTGGACTAGTTCAATAGTTCGCCCATTTCATACCATGTCACATCAAAATAACGGCGGCTCAGATGGCAATATTATTTGTTTTCCTCATTTTCTCCGCTCATGGCATATCCGAGGAGGTTAGTAATGATTGTGGACCTCAGTTAACGCCCATATTTTTGGGAAGAGTTGTAAAAATATCTTCACATTTGTCTGTTCTGCTCTAATGTCTTCCAACCATAATCAGATGGGCAGACAGATAGAGTGAACCAATGTTTGCAAAATTATTTTATGATGTTACACAGCTTCTGAACATTCATATTGGGCTTCACACCTTCTTTTAGCACAATTCAGTTACAACAACGCCGAGCATTCCTCTACAGGGTGTTCTACTTTATTTGCAAATTGTGGCTATAGACCTCTTTCAACATGGAACCCATGTGAGGTTCTAAGATGGTAGTGGTGATGAACTTTAACAAGTTCATCAGGAAAGTACACCAAGGGGTAAGCAAGAACTTGAAAGCTTCCATGAAGTTTTACAATGAGAACATTGTCAGTAATAGAAGGGTAGGTCCTGGATATATGGAGAAGGATTTGGGTATGCTTGATGCCAAGAATATCCCTATGTCATGTTTCCCCCAGATGCGCTCACTGGTGCTAATGCGGGGGAACCCAACAAGTAGGCTGACTGCAAGGGTCTAGCATCAGCCAAGAGGACAGGGGTAGCTCCAGACATGACAATGGATTAGACTTCCATTATAAGAATAAATTATACTTAATTAAAAATAAGGTAAAATGAATCCTATTTACGAAAGTGTTTTACTAGACTGATATTCAGGGATTTTGATAAGGTATTTGGGTACACATGCCTAAAGGATCTTCATGGCCCCATCCAAGTAGGGTTTCTCCTGGCCTTCTGGATTGCCCACTCTTATGATCTTTACTTGGATCTCGCCACCCTCGTGACCAGGTCAAGTGATACCCTAGGTCACATGTATCTAGGAATGGTGATGTAACATTTCCTCAAATTTGGAGTAATTTATATGAGTATTAAATTTGATATACTTGTAGATTCAACTCTTATTCTCAAATCTATTGAGTCATTTGGGATTTACACCCCTCAAATGGGGATATTAATCCATCCACTGGACAAGGCTTTCACCTAGCCCATGGAAAATCCTGACACCCTAATAAGCAGCCATGCAAAAAGTTGGGGCCAAAGAGGATAGGACCGCATTGCATTGTTATAATGGTGGGTCATGCCTCCCTTCAGCTGGACCAACTGCCAAAGTTCTCAATATTTGCCACCTTCCATGAGAGTAAACTGACTCCATTTGAGGGATCCCCGCAGAGAACAAGGGTCATATCTTGTATATGTGGCGTTTAAATGGGAATTGGAGGATATTGTGGCCTCCCATCACTCTAGAAGGTGGTTTAGACATATATATCTGGAAAGGTTTTGACATACCGGAAACAGCTTGGTCCCACCTGAAGTTTTTTATTATGTACAAGACCTGATTGATATGTTTCACTAAAGTTTTCAGTTACCTCAGGTCCCAAACCCAACTATATAATCGCAGCCATAAAGTTACCTCCAGCACATAAAAACTCTCTAATGCTGATGCCCCTGGGGAGGGATGGATCCAATGAAATTGAAGGGTAATATCATATTCCATGACATGATTTATGGAGTAAATTACAAGGACAAGGAGAAATGAGCAAGGCCAAAGGAGGCAAGTTAAACCACCCTCCCTGATCTCAGATACACCTTGGATAAACACTGGGTTTAAAAATAAACAGGCACATGTTAATCCCTAAGGATCACTCGATGCAATTTAAATTTAAATTTATTGTGGGGAAGGCTGACCATGGGATGGACACTTCCGAATATGACTCAGACGAGACAAAACTTAGTACCAGGGGAGGCACCCCAGAGAAGCGATGCTATCTCTTGTTGCCAGCGGGAACGCCACTTATGGGGAGGGGAGGGAACGTGTGAAGGGGCCGTAGCCACTAATGAGCACGTGTGGAGGAAGGGGTCTGATTTGATGAACCAGACTGGGAACCAGGAGGAGACCAGCTGTCAGTGACACGGTGGGAGATATCCAAACATCCACGCTTGAAAGTGATCCACCAAATGAGACCGGAATCTGTGGACAGCTTCAGGGAGGGTGGGGATGGATCCAGCGATGGCATCCAAGACAATCGTGTGGATAGTCCACATGGCGATTGCGACCACCAGAGCATGGAGGGAGGGTGGAAGGGGGAGGCCATTGATGAAGCAAACATATCTGTTGACAGACTGAAGGGATGCGTTTGATCCTGGCCTAGCAGACGTTGGACTTCGCGCCATATCACTTTAGAGGTGGGGCACTTCTCCAGGTGGTGGAACAGCGTTCCATACTGGCCACACATGACACAGGATGAGTGTAAAGCGTTAGAGCGCTCAGCTGTATGATACACCCTCCTCAGGCAGTGCCACACATGGGAGCGGACTTGAGGCTGCAACAGAGGATGATGTGCATATTTCCAAATAGTCTTTTGGGTCTCAGTGGAATAAGGGATGTCCATCATGTCCAGTAGTCCACCCTGGATAGGACATGGGGTCGAATGGGATCACGCCATCATAGATGGGTAGCCCCTGTACCTCTTGTGTGAACTGAGGAGAGGGGCGGCCTCTTTGGGTTGTATGTCCGCTAATACGAATTCTCCACTCTGCGCTTTGCATGGAGAGTAGGATTCGTTTGTAGTGGGTTTTGGTCCCGTGAGGACCTGTGGCTGATGTGTGTGATGCGAGGTATTTCATCAGGGAGTGGGGGTTTGATGGATTGTTGAGGCCCAAGGCTCAGGAGAAGTTGGAGCGGGCCGCGCGGGACCAGTGTTGGGATGGGAGTGTAGGAGCAGTGACGGCCGCAATCCAGGTGCCCAGGATCTTGGCGGCATGGGCTTTGAAGTCAAGCAGGCCCATGTCACCTTGATGATGAGGGCCAAACATGACCTCTAGCCATACTGGTGGAGGGCGGCCTGACCAAAGCCATCCTTGCAGCAAAGCATACAGGGATTTGAAGGAGCTTGGGGAGAAGGGGATGGTTTGGGCTCCGAACCAGACTTTGGATAGGAGCATAGAGTTGGCAAGAACAACCCTGCCAGTGAAGTAGTAGGGTGGGCTCTGAGAGAGGCGATTCGCTTCGTCACGTTGTCCAGAATATGGCACTCCATTACTGCTGATGCGTATCCGCCTGCCTCCATCCACACACCCAGATGGCGCACCAGTCCTATGGTAGGATGTGGCACGAAGGGGAGCACCAGTGGAGCGGTGTGTATTGAGTTAGTAAGGCGTGGATGTGGGCGAGCAGATGGGCCAGGTTGGGAACTAATTGCTGGGGCCCAGCAGTTCTGAAACTGACCAATGAGGATGATTTTGGTTTTGGAGGCATTCAGTGCCGCGTTGCTTACCCGGGAATATTCCTGGATGAGGGCTTCAAGTGCACGTGCATCCTTGTTATTAGACACCCCCACCACGCAATCATCTGCAAATGCCATCATCTCGACTGGGGTTTGGCCTGGCACATGGACCCCAGTGAGTTGGGCATTCACATTTCGCAGTAGTGGGTCAAGGCTGAAGTTGTATAAGAGTGGGCTGAGGGGGTCCCCTTGTCGCAGGCCCCTTTGAGGGCGGACTACTTCCATTAGGAAGCCTGGGCCACGCACTGCCATTGTCGCAGATTCCGTGAGCAGCATCACCCAGTTGATGAAGCGGGGGGGTAGGAGGAATTGATGGAAGCAGGCCCTTAGGTATTCCCAGTTTACTCTATCATAGGCCTTTTGTTGGTCCAAGGATACCAGTGCCCCAGAGGCTGTGGACTGACATATATTAGCCACAGAGTGCACGTTATCCCAAATTGACCTTCTGGGGATGAAACCGAATTGTTCTGGGGAGATGGTGGCAGACGTTATAGTCCTTAAATGGTTAGCCATGATTTTTGTTAAAATTTTGGTGTCTGTGTTTGTTAGAGAAATGGGGCGCCAGTTGGCTAAGTCAAGCTTATCCCCTTTCTTGAAGAGTGTGACTGTAAAGGCCTCATGTCCTCCTGGTAGGAGGCGCGTTTCCAACAGGCTTTGGTTAAGTGAGGCTAGCAGCAATGGGGATATATATTTAAATATTTTTTGTAGAACTCATATGGAATGCCATCTGGGCCTGGGCATTTTTGGTTTGGCGCACCGCGAATGGCTGTCCATAATTTGTTTGGAGTAATTAAATTCATTATTTCCAGGTATTGGAAAATGGTGCGGATATGAGCTCGGTTGAGAAATTCTGCCATTTTGGCCAGCTGAATTGGTTCAGCTCGGTATAACTTGGAGTACTTTTTGCGTTTTGATTGCCACTTCGGCCAGTGTGTCCACAATGGAATTATCCGATCTTCGCACCTGTGTGCAGGCCACGCTTTGGTGTGGTGCAAAAGTTTTTTTTAAAGAAGTATGCGGTGCACTTGTCACCTTTAGTGATGCGTGTGGCCCTGTATTGGACATAAACCCAATGTTTGTGTTGCCTTTCGAGTGCGTTGAGGTGGGTGGCTGCCTCTGCCCACTTCCGGCCCCATGCAGGGCTGTATCCTGTGGCTGGATGTTGGACTCCTAGTGGGCCAATTCTGCCAGAGCGCGCGAGATAACCGCCAATGTGGCTCATGAGCGTCTGGAGGAGAGATGGCAATAGTGGCGGATGGTGTCCTCTTTGAAAGTTGCCCATGTGGAAATGGGGTCCGCACAAAACGGTGCAACACACAATTTTGCCAAAGTTGCCTCTTCCACCCACGTGGAAAATCCTGGCGACACGAGCTTGGGGGGGCGGATTTTGCACCAATGTGGGGCCTTTGCAACTGTGATGGGTAAGTGGTAGGTTATCAAGACCAGTCAGTGATCAGAGAATTCCATTTTTGTTGTTTTGAAGTAAGACATGTGGGGTTGGAATTTTGCCGGCGTTTGAATAAGGTTGATGTGGGTCATGGACCTTAATTGGCTGTTGTAGATGTGGGGATGCGTCATGTTTTTGAGCAGTGGGGCATGTCATGGCAGCGCATCCATTATCCCAAGGGTGGCTTTTAGAATGCGTAGTTCTACATGACCCTGTGGGGCGTGGGGTGAGGGAGGCCACCGGTCTGTTGGTGAGGTTAGCCAACAGTTCATGTCACCAACTAGGAAAGAATCAGGGGGTAGCGGGGGGATTTGACCAATGAGAAAAATTCCTGACGCTTGTGTGCACCGTTTGGGGCATAGATGTTGACAATTACATGTGCAACGTCAGCCTATGAGAAGGTGACAACGAGCACTTGGCCATTTAGGAGTGTTTCTGAGGATGTGAATTTGAAAAAATTATTTTTCTGAATTAGCACCCCACAGTGCTTTGACCAAAAGGATAGGGATGGGAGGAGCATTGTTTTCTAAGCTTCCTCAGTACCTCGTGGACAGTGGGACTCCTGGATGGCCAGGATATCCACGGGTAAATTGTGTTGTAAAAAACTCAGTTTCCTAGCCCAGGACGGGGAGGCCTTGAGTCTGGCGATATTCAACGTCCCTAGAGTGAAGGTTTCCCCCATTGCACCTTAGGTGCGAGGGGGTGGGCCCCTGGGCCCACCAGCCTCTTCAAGGTCCCCACGGGCTTTCACAGCAGCGCGGGTGTTAGCAGCAATGCTATCAGGGTTTTTGTTAATTTTTGCAGAAGGAGTCGCGTTGGCTTTGGCCTTCGCTTTTTGTTTTCCTGATGTCAGACGAATTTTTGCGGTGCGGATGAGTTCTGTGCACCATCGAGCGGGGCAAAAATTTTTTTTCAGTTGGGATAGGTCCCAAGTCAGTTTCAACCGGAGCTTGGGTGCAGCAATTGGGTGAGATCAAATCTCCCATCAGATCCTCAGATTGAGTGGCCCGCTTGGCATGGGCTTCCCAGTCTGATTGGTTGATGGATTCCCAAGTCTCTTCCACTGCAAAGGTCTCCATGTCCTCCTGGTGTTATGAGTGTGGGATGGCGGTGGTGGCCTTAGCCGCTTCCTTGGCTGCGGCCCTGTGGGCCTTCTTGGCCTTCTTCCACTCCTGTGGGGAGATGGGATTTACCAATAGGTAGCAGCCTTGTGCTCTACACGGGAAAGCCTCCTTGGTGCTTGCGGTTGGTTTGTAGTGCGCCTTTCCGCTGGCCATGGCCGCTGAGGGGTGCTCTTGGAATGTGACGCCCTCCTTGATGGGGCATGCGTGCACCTTATGGCCAAACGCGTCACAGTGGGTGCAAATGGGGGGCGCACTGTCCACAGTTACCCAGAATGGGTGGGTGGTGTGCCCTGCAATATTAATAAAAGTGGAGTGCGGGATCTGGGTTAGGTCCTTCACGATCTCCTCAGTTGGGGTCAGAACTGCGATGGCTTTGCCGGTGCACAGGTGTGGCATCAGCGTGAAGCGTTGCATTTCAAAAGATTGTATTTCGCCATATATGGCTAGACCATCTTTCAGGTGTTGCTCCAAAATGTCACATTTTACCGCAGTAGGCAAGAAGTCAAACGTGAGAAAAATTTGTTTTGATTTTGTCCATCTGGTGCATTTGGTTTTGATGACCCGTTGCCCTTTGGGGAGGTCAACCACTATGCGCACCGCTGCAGCCTCATCTGCTGCTTTTTTGCTTTTGAAACCTAGGTCCAGCCAACCGCATGACATGGAGTGAGGTGCAATGTACACCGCAGTCAGGAAAATTTTTGTACATCTTCACAAAATTTTTCCCACAAGGCCGTTTTTTGGATGTCCAGATACACCCAGACTCCAAATTCCACCGACAAAAGTGGCTGGGAGTGTGGCGTGTTGATGTACTGGTTGCATCATGCTTGCCACACGAGTATCTCCAAGGGAAATTGTGACCGCCAGTTTTTTGAGATTTTTGTCAATTCCGCCAGATTCTCCAGGGCATTTTTGAACGTTGGAGGCTGCGGGCCTTCCGCCTGCTCCTCTTACCCTGCTTGCCCAACTGCTCCCTGACATGGGCGCAGACTAATCTCCTCTGTGAGATTATCAAACTAGATTTAGTCTTGAATGTAATAGGTTGCAAAAGTGTTTGCAATGAGAAAGAAAAGTTACTTTCACTTGATGCAATTTAAGATGCTATGTATATGGTACTAAATAGCCCATTATTGTTTAAATGATTATGTTTTGTTGCATTTATTTTACAGATGCGGATTGAACTCAGTTAGAAGGCTTAATAATACAAAAGGTAAAATTCAGTTAATTTAAAAATCTCAAGTTCACACATACCCATTCTCTAGAACTACCTTTAATGATAGACTCATCCTATTGCCCAAAATTGTGTTTGAGCTCCATCAGAAGTATATATTTCTATCACTCCAAATGTCTTTAAAAAGTAGTTCTTTTGAACAATCTCTATTTTGGTTGTCATCACTTAAGTAAAGGCTATTTTTATAACTGAACAATAAGATACTTTTTTCAGCTCTCACGGTTAACTTCTTGTTGAATTATTATGGGTTTCATTGATAAGATATAATGATGTTGGTGCTTTATAAGGTGTGGTTTCCATAATTTGTTTGATGGTCTTCCTTTGGAGCTTTAGAGACACTCTCCTCACAAATAATCCCTTATCTACTTATAGTAGGGTGTCTGCAATTGCAAAATTAGATCCGCTGGGAGGCACAAATATTTAAATAGTTAGGTTATGAGATAAGACATAAATGTAGAAAACTTTAGACACTACACTGACTGCAAAGTTTTTTTATAATTTTGGTTTCCCAAAAAAACGTCTTGCTTAAATGGACTTATATAGTGGGGCAGCCACTTTCAAAAAAACTCTGAGGTGAGTCATTGATAAAGTGCAGGTGCTCAATAAGTTTCTAGGTTTTTAAGTCATGAATGTAGCCAACTAAATACTGCTCTCTCTTTGTCAGGGCTATCATGTTTCTTGTTTTAAAGTTGAGATTCTTGATGAAGATAATGCTAATATTGGTGAGCTTACAATGCTTTGGACACAGTAAAATCATTTTTTAGGAAGTAACGCTCAGCTGATTAGCAATAAGTTTTCAGGATTCTTAATCATGGTGAAATGCAAGAATACTATATATGAAATCTATAACATAGTCACCTAAAAACTTTCTAGTGCAGCATAATTTGCAGCTTTAGGAAGTTTTCTAGAACATTTATTCCAAAAGGGCACTATACGGCAACAGTGACTTCCTAGGTCTAAAGGGAGTTTATTTAAACTTGCACATCTTTATACATATATGGGTAAAAGCTTTGAGTCAATTCATTTTAAAAGATATTTTGCTCATAAATGTAACAGAAATATAATATATGATAGAGGTGGTGTGTGGATTGAAACAGTCACATTTTAAGTTTACCCTTAATACATTATTGAGGGTATTCCTATCCCCAATTTCTCTTATGAGTTTATAGATATAAAAAATATGAAATTGAAGAGCTCACTTTTGGTGCGAGTTGTGCATGCATTAATGCCGAAAAAACATCGATGTTTGACCCCAATTAACCCCAAACCCTCCAGCACATCAAGTCATTCACTTGTGTGCCTGCTTTAATCACTTTTGCTGAGCATCAACTTTCTCAATACGTTGAGGTGATGGATACTACCAGCCTTATTAATGAAGATAACCCCAGCTCTACCTCCTTAAGCTGCATGCTGCTGATGCCCCAACCCCTATGATGTCCGCCATGGTACGCCAGCTAAAGCGGCACCAGACAAAAGTTTCACCAAAGCTTCCTCACCTTCTGATATGGCTTCCTAGGCTGTTAGCAGAGGTTCCATATTAGGATGTTCTATTTATAATAATCCCTTTGTTTAGCCCATTTGCAAATAAAGATGCGTGGCGGCTCCCCCTTTTAAGTTGGGCACCACTAGTGCTAGTGCTAAAAAAGTTTACTCTTAATACATTTTTAGTTTTACTAAAAGAGAAAGCCAGACCTCATGATGCTTGAATTCCCAGAGCAGTAGGAAAGAAAATTTTGAGGTTCTTCAGGATGGCACTGAATAGTGGATAGCTGTAAAGAAGTGATGGTGAAGCATTTCCATTTCTGCAGGGTCTGATTGTTAGCAACTATCCTGGTTACTCTATTATTATTGTTACTATGCAAAGCGATGTAAAGTAATTTAGTAATCAGCAGGTGGAATTAGAGTTAAATTTATGGTTAAAAGGTTTTGATCTTAATAGGACGGCTTAATGCCCTGTGGCAGATAGGGCGCCTAGGTCCTTTTTTTCAAGATCTTTACTCCTCATCCAGTAAGGAGATTGAGTCATGGTCATCTCTTTGGGGTAGCATCTGAAATTTCATTTTCCCATTGTTATAGGACTTCCAGGTTGCAAACCTGGATACCAGGACAGAGTTGCATCATGTGATGATCCTTGAACCCTCTTCACTAATCCTTGCCCATTTAAGGGCAAAGGATTAACTGATGACAATCCATCTGTTTCTTGAAGGATCAATTCAGGAGGAGGACGGTGAACAGTCTGTCAGTACAAATTTTAGAATTTTTAGACCATTCTTCATTATAAACGCCAACCTTGCCCCCTCAAGATCCTGTCATAAGGGTACATATGGGTGCAAGAACCCAGCATGTATGTTGATGACTACCATGCCTTGGACTTAAATAATTGATAAAATTTGGGATCAGTCCTATGTAGCACATGATAGGGCCTAACTAGGAGGCGTCCAACTTATTAGGTCAATAACCTTGGAAATGATGGTAGAACCGCACAATATCTCAGATTCAAACGTTGGAAGAATTGGATGACTAGCATTAGATCACATAGTCTCCTTTGTGGTTGTTAAGACAATCACTTGAGTCATGAGCACTTTTAGTCTGATTATATCATTTCCTAGTGCCCTCAAAGTTAGCTTAACAGTCTCAGGTGTGGCGGATTACACTAAGGGCTGGACACTACTAGTCAGTAAGGGGTCTCTTCCGTACAGATCATGGAATGATGAAATTTTAATTATCTGGTGATAGATTATTGAATAAGATAATAGGGTGGATGGTAGGTAATGGTTCCATTGTATGGGTCCAAGGATGCCATCTTAAGGAGAATATATATTAAAGTACCATTTTATGTTCTGCTCTCCATCATTAGAAGCATTATAGCTAGAAGGGAAGTGCTTTCAAATATTAAACAAGGGGTTTAGTTTAAAAGACTTGTGATTTAAAGTTTAATCCATTGTTCAAGAGCAAAACCCTTGATCTTCCATATTTGTGAAAACAAGAGAAACAGGAATATGGCTGTGGCCTTAGCAGTAGCATCTGGTATGGATTTGTCCTTGGCACATTTGATGTTATGGTTGATTGCAAGTAGAATATAGCGATGGCCTTTAATGTCATGTCTCATGACATGATTTCTGGTTTAAATTATGGAGACAAGGAGGACTAAGAAAGGTAAAAGGGGTCAAGATGGACGCCCTCCCAGATCTCAAGTACACCTTGGGTCAGCTATAAGTTAAGTCCAGGAAAGCTTATGTTGATGCTAATAGGTGTATAATGCAGCTCAAAGAATTACGTCAATGGTGCTGAAAGTAAACAAATATGGTCTAACTAAGTCGGGTTTGTATATTTAATTTGTGATAGTGGTTAAATTAATTCTTGAGATACAATATTTTCAGAAAAGGAATATTTATATCATATTTTGGTCTCAAGATTATGCCTACATGAGATATGAGATTAACATCGATGGAAGTTTCTCTTTATTGGTTGAAATTAGCTCCAATCCTCAACAAACCAATCCTAGCCTCTTGCCCAATTTTCTATATAATGGTGTTGATTTGAAAAATCTCTCTGCTGGAAATCTTTCTTTTCAAAAACTATTTCTTTTAATCTTATATCAATGATGCCTTTCTGCTTTTTCGTTTTTTAACTCCTTATGGAGTTATTCCTGTTTAAATATCAATTATGTCAAGGTTGGCCTCTTCCAAGAAGGGGTTTTTTACCATCTTAATAGTCATTTCATGCAGATTTATAGATACTCTCCTCATAGTGGAGGCTCAAGGGTAGGGGCCTTACAACGTCCACACTAGTGACAAAAATAGCAAATAAGGAGATAAAAATCAAGCTGATAGTGAGTTCTAAGCCAAACCTGAATCCTGCATGTTAGTATAGAGCCCCTTGATCAGGGAGCCAAAGCACTAGATTAGTGATATAGTAATTTAAATTTTCTTAACTTGATTAAACACTTATGTATTAAAATTGCTAATCACCATCTATACTGATCTCCATTTTAGATAATTTAATTTATATATAGTTTGAAAATATTAGTAAATTAATACAACACAGAATTAATTGAAGATGATTTAAAAACCGTCTCATAAAATTAAATCACATTATATATAAGCATTCTTGTTCTATAACTACTTTTTTTAGTACTAGATGTTCCTTGTTCTATAACCACTCTTAAACAAATAAATTAAATATAGCTAACTCGGCAAGAATCTTTAAAAATTTTTAGAACCATCATAAACAACTTTAATGATTTTCTCAATTTTATAAAATAAATAAAATTTATATATAGAAATATAAAAAGGATATATCATTAAGTAAAGTTTGATGATCTAGGCCTCACTAGTGCAGCCCATGCCATAGTGTGGTGACTGTGCCAATTTTTTTATAAAAATGCACCTATCCCAACCACCTATTTGGTTGTCACCAGATAACACTACGGTGGTTCAGTTCGCCCAACTTTCCAGCCATCTCTCCCCACCCAGCTCCGCCATGAGTTCCTGGAGGAATTGGTCGCTTACAGCTCAGATCCCATAATCCAGCCTGTGATTCAAATGGAGCCAGTAAACTTGTAGAGCCTTGCGCCTTTGCAACCATCCATCCTTTCCACCAGAACACCAACTTTTCTATTCCCATTATACTATTTTCCGCACTGCCCCAGGCCATCCATTCTGGGTCCACATCAATAAGGGACTTTCAGTTTTCCTCTTATGCTTCTGACTTGATCACCTAAATTGCAAGTGCCTAAACCCTTCTATCACAGCAGCTTCTGCTGCTTGTCCCTCCAGCGTAGGCCTCACCACTGCATCCACATCAGTTTTTGAGTGGGTTTGATTTTCTCTCCCTTTTACGCCCACCGCGGCCTCAGCTTCTACTGGCCATCAATAAAACATGACTAAAACAATTCCAGATAGGGTCGCATCTCAATCCTTGGTCTACCAGCCTTTGATGAATGTTTGTGAGCCCACTGCTTCTGGCCTCAGCCAATCAGCTCCTGTTTCCATCCCAAGTATTCCCATCTCAAGCCCTTTCATGGCTCTCAAATGGGTGGATGATGCTGAGCTGGTATATTCTAAAAGCCCCAACTTTTATTGGCCTATATTCTTTTTAACCCGTTCAATTTGACTTCTTATTGTCATTTCTGCTGAAGGACTTTCCCATTTTACAAAACATTGTATAAGATGGCACTTGAGGCAGCTGCTGCTTCCACTAATTTACCTTACCACTGTTGAAATTAGCGCTTAGGAATCACATTTTGGAGTCACAAATTAATAATCTCAATTAGGTAATGTTTGAGGACATCTAACTTAGTAAACAACTATAAAAATACTTGTTCAGAAAGAGTTATCTTTTACTATAAAATCAGAAGAGAAAAATGTAGTATAAGTTACTTCCAAAGTTCAACTGCTCACAAGGATAAACTTTTTCAGCTAGGATATTGCAGCATAGGAAGAAGTCCTCTCACCATTGGAATTGATCCCATATATCCCCTTATACTTTCATTTCTATTGGTGCATTTTAAGTATACTAAGCAGCGATCAAAAGTGGTAGACTAGGGAACTTTTAAAAATTAAACTAATTGAGCGAATCCCTAAGGCTTATCAGAATCTCATTGTAGTTGCAATCAACCTAATGTATTCAAGGTTCTAGCAGATGGCCATAAAAATAGGTTTCTCATAGCAAAGACTTTAAACTGGTGTGAGGACAAAGTAAAGAGTAGAGATAGGGTTACATCAGAGGGGACCTAATATGCCAAGGCCAAGAGTCAAAACAGTTACTAGGTTGAAAGGTAGAATTTGTATTAGTGAGGTTATGGGATTTGATCTACCAAATCTATATATTCAACTCAAGGCAAGAGCACCAAAAGTGATTTTATACAACTTCAGCAACTCCTTATAAAGTTGAGGGTCAAGCGCTCAAGTTCTTATGCTCTTTTTATTTAACTGAGGTAAGCTGACCAGGGGACAGACATTACCAAACAAAACCTTAAACTAAAAATAATGTAACTAATTGATTCAAACAAAACGCCCAAATAAGCGATTTAATGAATAACACTGAACAAAACAACCAACCAGGTGGGCAGCGGAAACTGCTTACCTTTTCATGGTTGAAGGGGAGGGGAGATTGGGAGGCTCATCTTCAGCAGCAGCTATCTCTTCCTAAGGTAGGGTGCATGTGAAGGCAGATAGCAAGGGTGTCAGGGCATCAGCAGTATTTGGTTTGATATCGCTGATGATTGGTACTTCTGAGTAATTGCTAACCATAAAAATGGCAGTAATATATTTGGCTAAAGCTTTTTTGGCTTTAATGCAAGCGTCTGGTAATTTAACAAATGTTGCAATGTTGGTTTGGGTAATCTTAGCTTTTGGATTCCGTGCTACAGTTACCACATTCCGGATATAGTCAGTAACATTTTTGTGTAGTTGTTTTACGTTAATATTACTTTTTGGAGTAAGATTTTTGGGAATAACAGGAGGTGGAATTCCTCCTGCGAGCGCTGCCACTGATTTAGCAGTGGCTTTGCAGAGGAGATGGCAATCTGATGTGGCAGCTGCTTCTACTGCAAGCTGGTGGTCGCTGTGGAATGGTTTGGCATTTGGCTTTGGGGCATATAAATGAGGGGGGAATTTTGCATCCCATTTTGCATTGCATAACTAGTCAACTTGCAGTGATGATTCTTCAATGATATTACCTGATTTATCAATTTCATCCAAAAACTCCCATGGATAGCTGCAAAAATTGAATTGAGGAATCGGTCATATGGTTGAGGATTGGTTGATTTGTTGGCTGTTGAATGGGATCAGACTGGGGTCCAATCCTGCGCTTGATTAGAAGATTCATGCATGGCACTGGGGCAAGGTGGAGGCTGATTGGTAACTGCACTTGCTGCTGCAGCAACAGGCTTTAGGGGAGGGGAGGTAGGATCGTACCCCATGCTGGAATTGGCATGGGGTGGGCGGTGGATTGGTGGCCATCAGACAAACTATCAGTGCCGTTGAAAGCTGCTAGATAAGGGTACTTGCGTTTTAAGTGTTCTAACTAAAACAGGATAGACAAATTGTCCGTCCGCCCTCAACATGGGCCCAGAATGGATGGTTGGGGGCAGAGGGGATAAATGGCGTGAGGGGGAATTGACAAGGAAATTTTATTCATTTCAGGGCTGATTGTGGCATATGCCTGAGGCCCAGCGAGGCATGTGGCCCCATTTAGGACCATGAATTGCAAGATGTGGTTGGAGCCATAGGCTGCTAAACCTTCCATCAGCTCCTAGTGGAGCACCTCAGGGGTAAGGCGTAGGCAAACCAGCAAACTGAACCATTAAAGTGGTGTCCACTGGAAGCCAGGTCCGAGTTGTTATAAGAGGTGTATCCTGGAAGGCTAGAGGCACCGTTGCTGCAGTGGTGGCATTGGCTTCACAGGTGAAGCTGAGATAAAATACCCCTAATAGAGGTAAAAGTTGATAAAACAGGAAGGACGCATCATCACCTGAGCCATTTTGATAATGGCTTGGTTTTGTATGGGAACAGTTTCCCATATTCGACCCTAAGGCTTAATTGCATGTTGCACCAGGGGGCAGCAGGGCACCGCTTGGGTTCAAGTGAGGTGGGCGTCAAGATCCATTGAAGGAACAAAGTGTCCCAGGGGTTTTGTGTGACTGGGCAAGCAAGTCCAGGCACGTTTTCCTGTCAGACAGAAAATGGCAGGAGGGGTTTCGCCGCTGCTCCACACTGGGGCAGCTGGCAGGAAATTCTAATGACATTGGAACAAAACTATTGCGGGCAATTTGGTTTTACTGTATTATCTGTAAAAATTTCTTGTAAAGTAACACCAAGTAGAAAGAGCAGTTTTCTCAAGACCTTATGCTATTAAACCTTTTTCTAAGTATAAGGTAATTATATGAAGATTAAATCATTATTGCATTAAATGATGGTTAGTGTGGCAATTTAGTTTGCCCAACCATTCATATAATTTATTTTAATTAAATGCTGTTTTTAGACTAAGGGTTTGATTTCTTGGGCCTTGTTGCCAAAAAATTCTGTTGAATTAATTTAAGCGGATTGGGATGATATAAATGGCAATCCATCAAATTAAATTGCGGTGGAATACCTGCCCATGTTCCCGAATTTTTATATGTAAGAAAAAGCTATTAATGCTGAATCTTTACTACCCTCCAGTAATACTTCCCAGGTCACTTATTATCAATTTGTGAGGCTTCCCAGCGTTGTAAATCAACTTCCTTTACTATTTCATTATTTATATAGTCTCCATTGCCCTGCTGTGTAGAATAATTATCAAAGGTTTTATACCCAAAAATTTAATCCAATAATGCCTACTACTTTCCTGAATAACTATGCGCTGTTTGGTAATCTACTTTGTAAGTTTGTTATGATGGAGATGTGGAATTATGGGTTTCCTTCCTCTCACCAAGCTTACTTTAGCTATTGAATAATGACCTTTGACAATAAAATCTTCATTATTTTATTGTAGGGATACTGTCTTCAAACAGTTCCCTAAATTTGATATATAAAAGTTCTAACATGTACAGTTGTTCTTTGACACCTAAGCGCCAATTGTAATATTTTTTGCGCTCTACAAGGGCCACTTTTAATACCATGTCCTTTATTTAAAAACCTCAACATGTAATACTCTATTGATGACAGTCATGATGACCTAGCTTATATTTCAAATGATGAACCTGATTATGAGGTGGGCCTGCAAAGCAAATTACATTGCATCTTAATTGGAAGAAGCATTATTTGCAAAAGAAATTTCAGAAGAAGCAGTTCACACTCTTGCTAAAATCTAACTAGAAAAGAATTTTTTACGCTGCCTGGTTGAAACTCAGGTCCAGATGATCAAAAACTTAAATTTTTAGTGAGTTAGTCCATCTAAAAGCAGAAGAAAGGCTGAACAAAAATTGGTGGTAGAATGGCAACTGTTTTTTCAGTTAGTAAAACAGCTTTGCTATGATCTTAAGAATGCCAAATATAAGCATAGACAAGACCGTTGCCCAGCTTATCCTTAAGCTTAGACCTTTGACGATTCTATGGATGAAGTTATGGCTATGGTGTCCAATCCATTAACTGTGGTACCTTTACTAAATGCTACTGCATTTCCTGCCGCAACGGCCGCCATACCTATAACTCCTAACCCTCATGTTATGCTGACTCTTACTTCCTCAGTTAACCCCGTCAATCTGCCCAAATTTGATAGGCAAGGTAATATCCATACCTTCATATGGTTATTTGAAAGCATAATTGGAGATACTAATGACCATAATAGATTGGCTATAACTATGAAATTTCTGGATCCTATAACTAGGAGTTGGTACTGCTAAAAATAATGGGAATTGAAATGTCTTACCTTAATGGAATAAAACCATGATTGATGAATTGGGGAGCAGAACTGATGATAGATGAAAACCGCCTTTCTAGCTATTAACTTTTAAACCAGGTGAAGAAATTTTGACCTTTAAAATGATTGTACTAGAGGATCAATTATTTTATGGGGCTCAGGCTCTAAGCCATTATGATGCTCAGATCACTTTCCGCCATGCCTATGAGCCCCACAAAGAATTGTATTTGGCTATGTTAACAGTTTTGGATTATAATTCTTCCATTACCAAAATGAGTAAAAAACATCCAGCGTTGCGCCCTTACTCTTGGTGCTCCTGATTCCAGGATCACAAAAAAAGAATCTAATATTCATTTACTTATCATGACCACCAACAAGGATCTAGGAAAGCTCAGGCAGAGTAGAATCAGGATATTCTACATCCTCCAAAACTTCAATAATCCTGAAAAATGACCTAACCATAATTGAACAATCCTTCCTCAGGGAAACATCCCCTACAAATATAACTGCTGAGGTTGTTATGGTTCCAGGGGCTGAAAAGCCCAACAAATTACTTGACTACTTAAGTCAAGCAAATATGCTAAACATCAAATCATGCGCTGGCTTTGATAATCATGCTGAGGGCCCTTATGTGGATTATAAAATGTACAATTTACCAGTTTTGGCAATTGTGGACACCAAAGATCCTATCAACATTATATCTTTTATACTAATAAAGAGATTGGAGACACAACCCAATATTGACCACTGCAAAGAATATCCATCATAGGCTCTAATGCTAATACTTCATTAGGAGCATATAGCTTCTTGTCGTTGGGGTTTGGTATGAAAGTTTTGGCTGCTCCAACCAGCATTTTACCTCTATTGGAACCCTGGCACTTTTAGGTGGTCGCTGGTGCTTGTGGCACAGGAGCATAATAAGCTACCAGTCGTGAAAGTTTTTGATACTCTCAACTTCTTTTTAGATTTAAAGGGTGAGAAATGACCAAAAATAGATTTGATTTTAGTAATAAAAAAATGAAAAAATCACATTTTTTGGCTTAGTAAATAAAAAAAATAATTAGTTTAATAACTCCCCTTATTTATGATAGTTCAAAGCTAATAGTGGAATAACAAGTGAATTCATGATAAGCAGAGGAGAACCCAATTTAGTAAAATGACATTTGGCCTATCAGAACTCTTGAAAATCTTCTCATCTCGATAGAGCTTAATTTTGGGTGTTAGGTTGAAGATAGGGATGCCGTAATTATGGGGTAACATCTTGATATGATTTCACTAATCAGCTAGCTTAAAAATGGTTTCAGCTCTACTAATTAAAAATTTTCTTGGTAACTGATTGGATAGTAAAATATTTTCACCCCCCAGTGCCTCCTTCAGGTCTATAAAAAGGGCTGAACTTTACTTAGGCGACAGCACTAAATTTAAAGTAGTGTTTGGGAGGACCTCCAAGTCAGGGGGCTATTCCACCATGGGTTCCATGCAACCTCACCAACTCAATCTGAACTATTCAGCCAGATACTTGGAGTGAAATCATTACTCCAAGCTAACCAATTCCGCCAAGTTTGAGGGAAAGTTTTTATTGGTAAAATTGGAACTATTCTCCACTTGATTATTATTAATTATTAAGTCAAGCATCCAATTGTCTGACATTATTACAATAAGAATTTTGGGGGGAGAATATGGGCGTAGAAAACGTCCATATACTCAGTTGATAGCGATCCTTGTTGCAAGAGACTTAATAGATTACTCGCCCCCTTCTTGTAAGTAACTACAAAATGTCCTTCCTAGATGGACCCAAGCTTCTCACTTCAGGGAGTGATGCAGTTGTGGTAGTATAGAACCAACTCTGAGTTTTGGTAGGAGGGTAGCGGTGGTCTGATCTCATTTGCGGCCTGACCCTCTTTAATGATAGTTTTTTCTAGATTGGTCATTGATTCATATTAAAGCTTTTGATGTGTTAGGCCAATTTACTCATAGCTTGGTAAGGATCGTCAAACCTAGTAGAAAAGATATCTTTAACTAGGAGAGCAGGTACCCCAGGTTATTGGCTATACAAAAACAGATGGGGGACATTCTGAGGATCCAGTGATAGTTAATTTTATATGCCAGAAGGGCACAGGGAAAGAACTGATCCCAGCGGAGAGGGTCAGAAGTAGCCATTTTTTGTAAGTTAGATAAAGGTGTACCATTAGCTCTCTCCATTGTCCCATTTGTAGAATGGTTATAGGGGGCCAAAGAGAGCTGTTGCACTCCCATGGAGATTGAAATAATCTTGACCACTCTATATGTGAAGATTTTCCTTAGTCATATAGTAGAACATTGGGAAAACCATGACGGGTAAAATATTGATGAAGGAAAGTAGCGGTAGCTTTGTCAGTCTGAGTTGATATAGCCACAGCTATAATTCAAATTGTATAGTGATCAATTCCTACAAGTATATAGCGATTCCCGCTGGTAGTCTGAGGTAGGGGACCTACCACATCTAAACTTATCATGTGTAATGATTGCTGAGGGGGTGGTAGGGTGATACTACTGTTTGGTCTTGATACTGGATTGCTTTTTCAAATTAAGCAGGCCTCCAGGACTTCAATAACTGAGTTCCATAATTCCCTCCAGATATTACTGAACTCTAACCCACTCATAGGTCTTCAGCACTCTGCCATGCACAAGGGTAGAGTGGGCCTCCATGATGTCAAGTACTCATTCTGAAGGTTGAAGATAGGGCAGCAAAGTTGCCCCTACCTTTTATATATATTCCTGCTCTCCACCTTGGTATTTCAGGAGCGTCGCATTAAAATTTTCTTACCATTTTCATACTCATCGTCCCATGCATCATGGTCATAAGGAATTCATGTAATTTCTCCAATTCACTATTGTATAAGTGGAGGACAGATAGCCAAGTCAGACCATCAACGTTCATATGACAACTTTCAGCTTAATGTTCAATTTTCACATCATAAAGTAGGAGCTTCAGCCAGATGAGCCAACCGTCCAGTAGATATTTCATATTTTATAGCCACTTTAAGGAGGCGTGGTCAGTAACCACAGTAAATGAAGTCCCATATAGAAAAGGGCGGTATGTTTTATGGCGAACAAGACAGCAAGGAACTCCCTTTTTGTGACACTGTAGATGCATCTAGCTTTAAAAAACCTTGATGAAGTAGGAAACGGGATGATCTACACCGTTCTCATCCAATTAATCCAGGATGGCTCCAACAGCGTAAGAAGAGGCTTTGTTAAATAAAAGGAAGGGTTTTACATAGCCAGGTGACATAAGATAGGCCGTTGTTGTAGCAACTTTTTTAGCATTTCAGATGTGGCTTTTTGTTCAGCAGCCTAGTAAAAAGGAGTGTTCAAAGCTACAAGTCGTTTGAGAGGCTCACTGAGCTGGGCGAACTCGAGGATAAATTGATGATAATACCTCATCATACCCAAAAACACCTGGATATCTCATAGGTTTTGTGGAGGAGGCTTTTTTGATATCTCTTCAACCTTATCCCATAAAGGTTGAATGCCTTTTTGAGAGATAGCAATTCCACAAAAATCTAGTTTCTTTAGTTAAGTGCACTTTAAGGTTTCAACTTGATGTTAGACCCATAAAGGCGTTAAAATACTTCCTTCAGATGAGAGAGGTGTTCATGGAAGGTCTTAGAAAAACTGCGACATCATCAAGTTAGACAATCACACGACTTAGCTTAAGATCATGAATAATTTGATTCATTGCTCGCTGAAATGATGTAGGCGCATAGCACAACACTTGTGATAGTCTGGTGGGATAAAATAAGCCTTCACTGCAAATGAGAGCGCATTTCTCCAGATCTTGGAGGGAAAGGTCCATTTGCCAGTATCCACTAACAGATCCATAGCAGAAAAGATTTAGAGCCAGAAAGTTGTGCAAGAGCATCATCGATGTGTGGGATAGGATAACTATCCTTCTTTGTGAGTTTGTTCAATTTTTAGTAGTTTATAACTACTCAATAAAATCCATTTTTCTTTTTAATATCCAAAAGAGACGCCTAGGGGCTATGGGTGGGTACTAGCAACACAGCATTTAGTAACTGTTTGAGCTCTATCTAAATCTGTTGCTCATTGACCTTTGACTTATGGTATGGTATAGAGCGGATAGGACTGGCATCACCAAAATCTATTATGTGGCTATAGTCCTTAATGTGCCTATAATCATTGTCAGATTTAGAGAAAATATCACTTTAAAATCTGATAAGGAGTAAACTATTTTGTGCTCTCCTGTGGTTATTTCATTTAAATTATGGACAATAGGAAAATTACACAACAGCTTATCAGTATAAAAGCCCATATCTATCACAGAACTAATGAAGTTAAATTTTCTATATCCTTGATTAGGATCAGCAGGCTTTTCTCTATGTATTGATGCTTTCTCACAATAATATCATTAGTAGTGATATTCCCTAACAGCCTGCTGATAGGTCGCTGATAGGCAGGATCTTTTTAATACTTGGCAATACTTAAGGTTCTAAGGAACTTTTTCCATCAATGCTGGTAGCTGTATTAGGCTGGTTTGAGGGATTTATAGAATAAACTTCGTGTCAATCTTTCGTTGTTCATGAGACTTGATTTGTATCTCCTCTGAATAAATAAAACGGTATGCCCTATGAGGCGTCCACAGAATCAGCTAACATTTTCTGTTTTCCGCCCAGCCATTGTGCAAAGCAGGGATGAGGTAGATGAAGGGTGCTCAACTAGGAAATAGTATTCTTTATTTTTAAGGCTTTTTTTTTGTTAAAAACAAAGAATACTCATAATTGAGCAGGGAAAGATAACCCTGTTTATATTTATAATTCCATCGTACTCAGGCATAAAAAGTGCCACTGAGCATATCATAAGTATTGTTATTCAAAGCCACAGATGGTGCTGACGGGATAAGCTTTTATAAATTTGCTGAATTATGAAGAATATTCCCCAATGGCACGAGTACTACTGGAACCTGCAGTTCCAAACTCTTGGGTGTACTCATAGTCATGCGCAAGCTTGATCTTATTGATAATCTTAGAAGAGATAACATTGTTTGGCGAACCAGTTTCAAGGATGGCCCAGACCCACACCTTGTTAATGACGACCATACCTTGTTACAGTTCCACTAAAGTTAGGTGGGAGAGCTGGAACCTCCTCAAAGCGGAAAGTGGAGGAAGTTATTTAATTGTCTCAGAATATTTTTCTTTAGTGGATTGGAGAGTATGAAGCTGATGAATAGTCCAAACCAACAAATCAATGACTTGGTCAGCATCACTTTTGGTATCAATAACCTCAGGGCACCCCAGTACTTGGTTAAGATAAATATCTTTGTATATCATGGCCTTATTTAAACCTTCCAGATTCAACTAATTTGGTATCTCTATTTCCTCTAGGATCCTAGGACAAAATACCCAGTATCTTCATAACCTCCATCATATTCGTCATCCAATGGGTTTTCTATGCAAATAAAGAGGAGTGATAGGAGGGAAGGTAGAGTTTGGAACGTTAGGCTCGTTGACCTTTGTCAGACATTGGCCCTCACAGCTGAAAGAGAAGAATGTTTTAAGTCAAATTCAGCCGAAAAGGGGAAATGTTTTCCATTTGCAATTTTCTGACGGCATTGAGAGCAATTCTGATTATCTGTAAAATGATTCTAATGAGGATATCATCCAGAAGACCCTTGCTGATTCTTGGTGGAACGCCAGTTATTGGGGTAACACCATTTAAAAACCTGCCTGAGAACTTAATGTATGATTGAGTGGTCAGATTAGTTTGACCTCACAACAGACTATGGGGCAACCATCAGAAGGCACGTCCCCAGCCCCTAACAGGTCCTTCAAAGCACCTTTGCAGGGACCACCCTCTTTTATAGGTGTGGAGAAGGTCCCCCAAGGTGAAAGTATTTTACCCAGCAAAGATTGGGTAAAATACATTAAAACGTTACTGCATGGGTGCATTCTGCCCCAAATTCCCATCCCAACCATCAGTTCACCAAGTAGGAACGTGCATATCCCAAGATCTGATAGGAGCGTTTTCTTAATACTTTTAATTTAGAATGTATTAAAGCCATTCCAAAACTATTCTCAAATTCCCAACCCTCAAGACAGTTTAAATACTGATCGGTCAGATATTGAAGGTGATTGACTCTCTTTTACTCTGAGGAGCACTAATAAACTTAAAAAACCCATATTCTATTGAATTTTAAGTTTACAAATTTTATTGATTCTTGTGGTATCCACCCTCATTGTTGGTTTTCAGGGGAATTAAGCACCAAGCGAACATCCCCAAACCCAAAATTCAATAACCTCTAATGTACAACTCATAGTGTTAGCAAGCCCTTCAACGTGGCGGCTGATGCCCTTGGGGCACTCAACTACCATTTTGGCCATGTAAGGAGGCGGTTTAGCTTTATTGACCTTCTGCTTGAGCGCAGTGTTGGTTAACTTAACAATTTTGGGCTCAGCTCCAGGTAGAGGAGTGAACTCAGATTCTAAGTGCACCTGTGAGGCAGGTTTACCCTTAGTAGAGGGCATGGGGCGAGATAAAAGCTCAACTGCATGCACATGGATCACTTGTGCAGATGATGGAAGTCAATGATGCCCTGTCACCACTAGAATTCCCTGACTAACCTCACGTGGCAGGGAGATATTGTTCTAATCCGCATCACAGAGATGGTTTCAGAATGGTAACCAGCACAGGAGGGGCCATAGAATAGTTGTGGACTCCTTTTGGATGGACTATAGTTGGGAAATCCTCAATGACTAAGACTTGAAGCTTCATCACAGCTCCAAGGTTAATCTCAACCTTAAGGATATCTGCCACCTCTAGCAGAGCCTCCTTGATATCGCAAAAAATCTGGAAAGGCATTTTAAAGAGATGATAAGCCTCATAATGAAGGGTGAGAATCCAAGCCAGTCAGAATGGCAGCAATAACGTCTTCAAGGTTAACATTTTTGAAGTTACCAGCGTATAGGCTTCTAGGTAGAACTGCTCAGCAAAGGTGGTAACTAATTCCGCCTTTTTCATGATAAAGCACAAGAAAGCTTATTTTCTCCTACTTAAACTCTGCTTTGAGCCAAATTTTCTATTAAGCGCTTCTTTAACCTCCTCCCAGGTACTAAATGTTCACATATGATGAACCATTACCTTTTGAGCCATGTGACTCAAGCAAATCAGGATGTACTTGATTTTTTGGTGTTTGTTGTGCCATCTATGAAGATTCATAAACATATAAAAGGAACTTATTCTACCTTCAATTGGGGTAAACTTGTTTTTAGATGAGGGATAATGGTAATGAGATTACTTCTTGTAAGGGGATGAACAGCAGTAGCAGCTTTACTAGAAGTGGGGAGGGACTTTGAGCTTTTTGAGTTGTAAAAGCGTTCACTAGTTGCTGTTCCAAAGCGTCTGCCATTAGTTCAGCTCCAACGGTGGGATGAGGGGGTTACTTATCTGAACATTCTCCATTTTTAATAAAAAGGTTGTGTGTAAAGGCTCCCCTGTAGTGAGCACCACATATTGTAATCTTGGCGCTTTTGGGTTCTTGCTGGTGCTTGTGGCACAGGATCTCAACAAATTACCAGTTGTGGAGTAATTTGATACTTTCTACTGATTTTTAGATTTAGGATTTGAGTAGTGACCACAAATTGATGTAATTTTATAATAAAAAAATGGAGATCAAATTACTGTTTTTGGGTTAGTAACATAATTGATACTTTAATTAATTAACAAGTCCCTTATGAAATGGATCAGAAGTCACCTGATCCGTACATTCGTTTGGATTAAGTGGAGTTCGATCTGAATATGGCCCTGATTCAATGGGCATCAAACTCAGTAAGTTTGGAACTGGGTAAAATTACCATCCTGAATCCAAGTCACATCTGTGGAATGAAAACAGGCTTACGGGGCATGGATAGTGATCTAGTGGGATTGCAAAGCTTCACTAATGATGTGGTGGTCAGGACTCAGAAGAGTTTAATCAAAAGGAGAGCTTATTTCATATTTGTAGTGCACTATTTAGGGGAAGACGTTACAGCCCTGAAGGGCAGTTGCATCTTCTATGAGGAAAAACAGAATTCGAAATAAAGGATATATGCTAGCTCAAAAACATTAATTCTATTTAGTAAAAATAAGCAGATTGGGTCGAAGTTATGAGCTCAACCAGTGAGGTCAGTGTGGCGTTGGCATCATTTTTGGCCCTTTCCTGGTCCCAGACTCTGCTGTTGATGTGCAGCGTTGTGGGAACAGTGGTACAAGAATATGTGGCAATAATGGGACATGGTGGTCAGGTTCAGGGATACACTTCTGCCAGCCTGTAGCTAGTATGGTCATTAACATGGCACTTACTGCCCAATTTGTTCATTGCGTATTGGTGTGAACCCTCCCATTACACCTTATTTATGATAGTTCGGGCCAATAGTATAATAATGAGTGAATTCATAATAGGCAAAGGTGGACTCATTTAGTAAAATGGCTATTTGGCCTATCAAGACTCTTGAAAATCTTCTCATATTGATAGAGCTAAATTTTGGGTGTTAGGTTAATAATAGGGATGTCGTAACTGTGGGGTAAGATCTTAATATAATCTCACAAATCAGCCAGCTTGAACATGTTTTCAGTTTGGCTGATTACCAAAATTCTTAGTGAATTATTGTCTAGTAAAATATTTTTATCCCCTAGTGCCCCCTTCAGGTCTATATAAAGGGCTGAACTTTACCTAGGCGACAGCACTAAATTTAAAGTAGTGTTTGGGAGGACCTCCAAGTCAGGGGGCCTATTCTGCTGGGGGTTCCATACAACCTCACCAACTCGATCTGAGCTATTCATCTAGATACTGGGAGTAAAATCATTACCCCAAGCTTGCCAATTCCGCGAGAATTCAAGGGAAGGTTTTCAGTAATAAGATTAGAACTTTTCTCCACATGTACATTCTTTTAATCGAGTTAAATGTCCAATTGTCTGACAACCTCATAATTACTATAAGGTTCTCATTGGGGCTCTTTTATGGGAAAATATGGGCTGAGAGCCATTTTAAAAGACAAACACTGGAAGTAAAAGGACCCCATGTTCCCATTTACTATAAGCAAGATTTTATGATGAATTATGACTGGCAGCTGCAATTATAGAGCGCAAGGATGTTACTGCTGATATTGCAATACCATCTTTGGATTAATTCACAGCATATTCTCTGGCATATGGGGATTACAGCTGAGAGGATATGGTGCATACTGTGCCTACATGGCTTCCAATGCCAGCAGAAACTGAGTTCATCGCTCAGTCTGAGTCCACATTATAATTATCCTAAATTATGAAGGCTATATTTAAAAAAATACTTATTTCCACCAAATATTTTAAAGGTGGCCAAAACACCTTAGATTCTACATCAACAGATTGTGAAATTCAAATGGAATCCTACTCTGTGCTGGACAAAAGTTTACAATTAAACCAGGGCATCAGGTCCTCATCAGAACAAATATTAATCTTCAATTTCCTGAAGGATTATATGTAAAATTCTCTAGAAATCCGCCAATTCAAAAAAGATATCATAGTTGCCTCTGATGAAGTTTATACTCACCAGGGAGAAATCAGGGTGTCTTTAGAAAATACCCACTCTTACCCAGTACACTTTCAAAAGCATCAGATGATTGCATATGTTTATATTCTGCCTGGACTCGCGGCTCCACCTCAATAGTTACTCTCTATCCCCCACTTATTTCTGTGATGGTATTTTTGGTCAAGTGGGATGAAATGTGGTAATTTGGTTTGACCAACCATTCCTATATTGTTTTTATTTGGAATGTTGTTTTTAGACTAAATGATCTATTCTTTAGGCCTTGCACTGAAGATTAATCTGTTGAATTAAGTTATGGAAGATTGGGCTAAATCTTTAACAATCCATTAAATAATCTATGGCGGAATGCTTTGCCCACATTCCCAAGTTTTTATATCTAAGCTGAATGGCTATTAAGGTCAAATCAATACTACCCCACTGATAATATTAAAACTCACTATCAATTATAAGGCTTTCTGGTGTTGTAAATAAATTTCCATTATTAATAAAATTATTATAATGCTCCTTTTCCCTGAAGGCATAAAATAATCGTCAAAGGCTTTATCAAATAGTACAAGCCAATAAGCCTACCATTTCCTGAATAACTATGCGCTGCTTGACAATTTACTGTGTAAGTTTATTATGATGGAGATGCAAAATTATAGAGATCCTTTCTTTCATCTGGCTTATCTTAGCTATTGGATAAAAACCTTTGACAATAAAATCTTCATTATTTTATTGTAAGGCTATTGCTTTTAAACAGTTCCCTAATTTTATTATAAAAAGTTCCAACCTGTGCAGTTGTGCTTTAGCACCTAAAAACCAATTGCAAAAGTTGATCAACCCACTTGCAACAACCACCAAGCCCTATACGCGGCTATGGAGCTGCTGGTCAATGGCTTTCCATGGCTGAATTTTCCTCTCAAATTCCCTGAAAGTGCCTAGGCACTGATTGAGGATATCATGTTTTCTGAAGGCCGTGCATGTATTGATGCTGCAAACCTCTCATTCTTTAACCAGGATTACCCCCAAACCCATCAACAAATTAAAAGCTTTTTGGTGTGCTAGAGTTAATCAAGCACGCAGAATTCCAACTTTTCCAGTGTCTCTAGGCTATGCATACTATTGGCCTAATTATTTAAGAAAATCATCAACTTGACAACCTGCAATTCCATGACACTGGTGCTCTAACTTTGCTTATGTCTGCCCTCTCATATGTCTTACAATTCACGCTGGATGGAGATCCCCTAGACCCCCTTCCTATCTGATATGTCGTCTTGGGCTATTAGCCTAGGTGACATGTTAGGAATTTTTTTGCTAAGGATAATCCCTTTTTTTGGCTTACCAGAAATAAAGGTGCATGGATGTCCCCCATTATGGGTTGGGCCACACTAGTGCTTTATAAAAGTTTAATTAATTTGGTATTGTCATTTTGGCTGAGCGTTTTTGGTGCTATTCACTTGATTGCTGAATAATATAGTGAATTATTCAGATGATTTTATAACCATCAACCACTTGACTTAATAAATTGAACCTATAAAACTCAACGGAGAATTATTTTAGGTTGATTGCTGGGTTATTTGGTGAATTATTCAGTTTACTAGTAATTCTCAATCAGTTGTCAAAGAAATTAAAAAACTATTAATCTAAATGGAGAAATGACACACAGACACACCAAAAAATTAATTTTTTTGAAAAAAACTTTTGAGATCCAGTGAACAGACATCCAATTCTTCTTGTTTAATCTCAAACATTTGATCCCTTTAGTACTGTATTCTTAGCCACTCATAGGTTTTCTAAACACTACACTTCCTACATTTGAGTGCCCTTCAAAGATAATTTTGGTTTAAGAGGGTCACATGCTGTTTTGCATTTTCCATTGATTAGGTTGTACATTATGACATCCCTTATCTTTATGTTTATAAACACTTATAAAAGTGTTTGAATGGCTTCAGGGTTTCAAATTTTTCAAGATTCTGGTCAACCAAATAAATCATAATAGCAATCTTAATTTGGGCACAAATACTGCCAAATTTGACATTTTTGATAAACTAATCGCATTTTAATGGGCTTTACCAGCACAATGTACAATGGTAAAGCCATAAATTTGTAGCTGGAGATCACATATGGCCAATCAAGTGTTGATATACTTCATTTGGTAAGGCCACTTTAGTGATGCATGGTTGGTGATAATGGTATTTTGGTTCCAATATAGATAGGGCTGAAAGTGCTTAATTAAGAGTAGTACAGCCAAACACTCTCATCAGTAATACTTTAGTTCAGATTGAAGTTTATAAAAGTTTTGCTATAGTAAGGCACAGGCCTATCTACTTGCTGCTCGTCTAGTTGATTCATAATAGCCCCCCATGGCCACGTCACAGAACAGTGAATAGTATGAGAGGTTGATTGAAGTTGGATGAATCAATACAGGCTGGGTGACTAGGGTCGACCAAAGGAGATTGAAGGTCAATCCTACTCTAGGTTCCATTCAAAAAGGGATGTTCATATGTAGTGATACACCATAAGTTCAGCAAGGGCAGCAAATTATAGTATAAATCTCATTTAATACCCCACCATACCTGGGAGCACCTGATGTCCCTAAGGCTCCATGGTGGTGTTATCTTTTCTCTTGCAATGACCTTATTATATAAAGGTTGTATTCCTCACTTGGTGACCTTGCACCCCAAAAGTTTGTTTCTGGAAGAAAGAATAAGCACTTGATAATCTTGAGTTTCAGTGATGCCTCCTGAAGTCGATTGAATTTTGGCAAAAGTGCTCTAGATGACTATAATTTTTTTGGAAAAGGTAGTGATATTTTTAAGGTATACCAGTATGCAGGACAGCCTTAAGTAACCCAGGAGTCCATACATAGCAAGTTGGAATGTGGCAGGAGAATTAAATAGCCCCTGAGGAATTCAGGCTGGTTCAAAAAGCCTCTTGTTTGTAATTAAAGTGCATTTAATTCAATATTTAGGTGTTAATTTGATCTGCCAGTATACACTAATAAGGTCCATCGATGAGATACTGTGCCCCATCCAGGAGCTTTAGAGAGTCATTAATAAGTTGGAGGGGTAAATACCATATGGGTCACTTCATTGAGCTTATGGTAATTTATAACGACCTGATTGCTCCTGTCTTTCTTAACAAGAAAAAGAGGAAACACCCAGGGACTTTGAGAAGGCACCAGAAATCCTAAAGTTAGCAACTACTTTAGCTTGTAGTAACTTGGGCCTCTTCTACCTTTCATTTATAATAAGGTCACAAGCATATAATGGAAGTATCTCCTGTATCCACATTGAGTATGACTCCTTTTATTTTTTCCAAGTCATATGTGGATGTGAATAATATATCTTTGTACTCCTCTAAGAGCTCATTAAAACTCTTTTTTGTTACATGGTGAGGCTTACTCCTTTGATGTTTCAATTGACTTGACAGTGGGAAGCTCTTTTAACCCACAGTTATAAAGGCTTTCAAACTCATGGATGCAACTGATCTTGTTGATGGGTACTAGGCGTAAGTAGGCTATTGGAGTGTTGGTCCAACTTTGTGAGCTTTCTGAGTTAAGTTGGCCATAAACATAGATATCAAACCAGCATGTTCATGATCAAGAATACCTGGGAAATTTAGAACCTTTTTTGTGGAAGTATTTTTGCCCCTCTGATCTCTAAACGGCTTCCCAGCAGAATATCTATGCGGACCTAAGTGTCTACTATAACATGTGATCCTGAGGGTTACACTTTAGGCTCTGGTGAATACAAAGATACCTACCAATCTCTATCACCTAATGAGATGGTAACCTTACATGCAAACCTATGACGTGATAGTCAAGCCAATCAATCCTATTGTTCATCTACATTTATAGGTGTAGCCTTTATACGCTTTTACTAACCTTGGCTAATTCAAACACAAAGGGATAGTAAAGGCCAAGTAGAGATAGGAATCCTTCCATATAAAAGAATAATGGCATTGTAGAAAAGGTCTTTCCACCTTATCTCATTTTTAAGCAATTTTAAAAAAATTAAATCATTTGCAGCTCTCTGACCATGTAAGGAGAGTGTCTATAACTACCTTATTCCAAGCTCAGTAATGCTTGATGCACAGAGCCAATGCCAGGGAACTAGCCTTTAATACAAAAGGTACTAGAGCCCATCAGAGAGTGCTGTAGTAATAACAGCTCAAGTAGAGAAGTGCGATCTTTAGAATAAAAAACTGACCAAAAGCGACGCAGTGCACAAGGGAAAAAGAGGTAAGCTTTCCAAGTTGGAGGTAACCTGGGAGAACCAACGGTGCACTAGAGGATAGCCTGATCATATTTAAAATGGAAAATATAATGGAGCGCGAGACTCCCTCAAAGAGGTTGTGCACAAGATTGTCTGAATTAACATAAAAAACGTAAAACGGGAAATTTATTGGGAAAAGTTGACCAACAAGGAATGTTGGTCATGAAAATCAAATTTAAACACCATTAGGATAATTCAGGGTCTTTCAAAGAGGTCCCAAGCACCAATTAACCAATAGACAAACATTACCATCTGAATTAGTAGATTACAACAAAACTGAATTCACTCAAGTAATCAATTGAAGTTGTATTCTACCTGAACGCATAGTTTTGTAAATGAACAGGTTTGAACCCCCGTTCCTCAATCAACCAAATCAAACTGACCTTGTTAATTGAATAGCTCGTCCGTTTTAACGCCTGGGCCAACGCAATGAGCTATGCGTTATGCACTTCACTAGTACCAACCTGGGCATATTTGGCTTGTACCCAGCACTAGTCAAATGTGTGCTTGAGGTCAGGGAGGGCATGAAGTTTTACCTTCTGGGCCTCCTGCCGCCCAGCCTTATCCTTGGGGTTGGTGCCCACTCTCATGTCATTCAACAATGACAGACCACGTCCATTTTCCAATTAATGTTCTCAGATCTGCCGCCTGCTGCTCCAATGTTGGGGAGCGGTGATCCACCTCCCAGCGTTTTCACCCAGCAGGGAAAGCATTCATACAGGCTTGATTGTCAGCTAAAATCTATGGGCTGTTTTGTCCCTCCACAGGACTTAGTGCTTCATCTTGTGCGCATCCACCCAGCTCGCCTCATCCTCTCACCCTCCCTAGATCTATTATTCTATTTTGCCCCTGTGTCAACTATGGGCGTTTATTCCCATAGGCCAACAAAGCAATGATTGAACTTGCCAATGCTGCCTTTGCGCTGTTTGGGCTTATTAATTTCCTCATTTTAAGGGCTATTTCAACATAGGTTTTAACCAGAGGAGGACGCTGCAGCAGTGGCGTTGACCCCTCTAATTTATAAAAATAACCAGTCCCCACTAACCAAACTTGTCTCCCTGATGACACCACACAGGTGGTTTCATTTGACAATCACCCCCTCACACCTCCCACCCCAAATTTTTTATGACGAGTTGATGTTGGGGCATTTGGCTTATGACACTCACCCAACCTAGTATTCACCATTCCTTCTGGTGCAGAGCGCCTTGCTGCCCCTCTGGCTACTTCCACCATCATCCCAAATCACTCTGCCATTGCCCATAGTATCCCCCACATGCTCGCTTTTCTGCAGCACTGGAGAATTTCTTTTGGGCTTGTGTCAATAACGGTTGACAGATTTATCTCCTCTGTTTTGAGCTTGACACAAAAAAAGCCTGCCCCATGCTAAATCACCTGTTATTATTTCTGAACCCTTTTCAGAGGAATCTGAATGAGAGTTTTGTTCCATCCTCCCACCCAACATTCACACTCAATGGGCCAACGTGAAAAAGTACCCACCAAAACATTCAGCCACATTCACCAACCAGGGCTCAACCAAACCAATCAGAGTCAGGCTTGGACCACCATTCATACCCAAGCACCCACTCATCTGCATACTATCACCAACCCAAATTTGCATCCACTACTCTCATAAACCAAAATCCTTGGGACCTATTGAATTAGGTCAATGAATCAGGTAAAATTGCCACAAATGAAAATAAAGAATCTGGTAAAAAGGCCCAGATCAATATGATTGGACTGAATTATAATTCTGATTTTGATAAACCTCTCCCACCAAGACGTTATGCTCATAAACCAAATGCCATCTCCTTCCAAAGTGACCACCAGCTTGGCTTAACAGCGGTGGCCTCACCCCAAAGACACCATCTCCGCAATGCAGTGGCACAATCAATTAGTCGATTCCCTGAAGGGCTAAGCAGAATTGACTTCCCCCCAAAATTTATCTGAAGTAGCATGGGAGGAAATCGTCAAATTGTTTAAAGCTTCCAATGACGCTGTAATGAATTTTGCAGAACTAGCAACATTTAAACCAACAGCTAAAATCACCTGGCAAGATATAGCCAGTTTGGCCCAACTCCTGGATGCCCACCTTCAAGCTGAACGTCATACCAGGGAGCTAATTGAGGCTGTCTTCCAGGATGATCTTGAGGTAAGCAACCGTTATTTCACATCCTCCAATCACATCACGCTGATGTCCCAACGCCCTTGCTCTCAGCTTCAGTCCACTTCTACAACCAATATGCATCTACCACAAAGCTTGCGCCCAATGAAGAGCTGCCTGATCCTCCCTTCCCCTCTGCCATGGTGGGTTAGCGGCACTCCGTTCCCTACATGGTTGGAGGTTGTATTCTATTTTGTCTTGTCATTCATTTGTCTTATGTTTTATTGCTTTATACCGGTAATGTCTGTCCCCTGGTCGTCATGCCTTGAATAAAATTAATAATGTCATTGTACTTCCAGAGGAATTGGTTACCTAACAGTAGCTCATAACTGGGGTTATTAGGGACATAGATGTATTGTATAATAAAATCTTATCAAACTTGAGGGAGAGCGCAGAGCAGGCCCCAATAGATCTAGTGCTCTGAGGCCCAGCGGTGCCATATTCAATTTAGTGGGGCAGATCAAGCGCAATTTTGATTTTTTATTAGTCTGGAAGACAACTTTCACTGTTTTGTCACTGTCAATTATGAGAGTACTTTCAGGCAAACAGCAAGTTAGAATTAGACTCGCCTCCAACTTGAGTACTGATGCACCCAAATGGCAAACCAGAATGCCTGAGGCACTGCTGCTGATACGATGGTTATGGAGTTAGGAAGGAGTTCCACCAATAATTGCCTATGAGCCATAATCTCGTATAGACACATAATGAAATAACAGATGAACACGGCCATAAATTCAAGGTGTTTTGGAATACCAGCGGAAAAGGCAGTTTGTTTTTCAACATAAAAGACTAGAATTGGGGAAATGATTTTTTATTAGAAAGATAAGGAAAAAATCGACCAACAATTTTCTCAGTGCCAGGCAACTGATTAAATAGTGTTCAATTATGGTGAGTTCAAGCAGGGATTGAGTCCCTCAAATTCACCTAACCCAGCGAATTTTTGGGGGAATGGGGCAGATGAACTCAAATAGAACTGACATCAAAGGATTTGGTGGCAGGCCAAGTCACTGTCAATTTGTCCTCAAACGCCTGAACTAAAACTCGACTGTGTTTCCATCAGTTAGCATGACAAAATATGACCCAACAAGACGCAGTATTTCCTAAGGCCACTTCACATAGGAGCGGTCCCAATTGGTTGGAAACGGGTTTGGGATGCCCAACCCGCCTGTTCCTGGTCACTGGGCCATTTGTTTGGTCAAATGAGTTTTGTCAGCTGCAAAACCTGGATTGCTGGATAAGGGGATTGAACCATCAGTGATGGTTTGTGAAGATACCGTCTGCACTTCAGGGATCATTCCTGACAATTTTGGGAGAGGATTGGCATCAAAGATCATATTGGATACTGAGTTGAAACGATCCACGATTCTGGATGATAATTCAACATTTGTCCCCTTTTTGGAATGCATTTTCTGATCATCTAACCTTGATCCTGTCAGTCTCAAATTCTATAATATCAATTCAGTGATATCAGAACAGATTTCCTTAATCAGGCTTACCAGTTCAACTGAGGTGAGTGATGGTACCAGGGGTGAAATATGAAAAGGGAGGGCCTTTACCCAGCGCTCATCTATCACATGGGTGAGGCCTCCCTGGGATACAAGGTGTACAGCTGCCCTCTTTGGCCCCTTTTTATTTGGAAATGGAAAGAGCGCCCAACCTACACAAAGGGGATATTCTCCTGGACTTACTTTACCCTTTCCTTTTTCCAAAGAAGGACGCCACCGCTGGGAAACTGCATGAGGGCCACATTTTTGTGAGCCTTGGGCAATTTGATTGGCATTACAGTCACAACTTTTTGAGAGGATGGGGAGCATTAGGGTGGGACTCATAAACACTTCAACCAGTTCCATGCAATTAGTGCAATCCTGATCCTTGACCCAACTGTTCTCATAAGCTGAATACCTTTCCACGCAACGAGATACTGAACTGACTGCCAGGATTTGCAGGATGCTAAGATGGTTTCCACCTCAGCTTCTTCAGCATCCTCAATTACTATGGGCTTGGGTTTGGTGGGGATGATCCCCTTGAATGGAGACATCTGAGACGCGTGGAAGACAGGGTGCTGCTTCCAATGAGCTGGCAGTTTTAACCAGAAAGCACCATTGCCCAAGTCTTCCTCCACCAGGTGGGGAACCCAAATGCTTACTTGAAAACTTCCAAAAAGGCACCTGCATCCTCAGATGGCGAGTATCCAACATAACATGAGAGCCCACTGCTATATTGTGGCCAGGAAGCCGTTTTCAATCTGCAAACCGTAAAATCATCAATAGCCTTTGTGAGATGCTCATGCACCAAGGACTGGGTAGACCAAATGTGCTCAATATGATCTGTGGCAGCTGAAACCTCTGGATGTAGACAGGGCTAACCAAGAAAGAGGGGCTATAAACCAATGTTGCTTCATAGGGAGAAAACCCCATAGAAGCGTGAGTACCATTATTATAGGCAAATTGGGTGAGAGGGAGGTCATCGGCTCAGGTATCCTTTATGGCCAACGCGTAGCAGCGCAAATATTGTTCCAAAATCTAGCTACCCCACTCGGTTTGTCTGTCAGATTGGGGATGGTGTTGGGACTAAGGGAGGTCTGAAGGCGGGTCCTTCAAAGCTTGCTGAAGTGGACAGGCTAGAGTAGGACTTAACCTTAACAACAGGTTCAGAGGTCCTAATAGTTAATATTTAGGGACTTAACCTAGGAAGGTTCAGAGGTCCCAAAAGTTAAGAGTTAGGGACTTAGCACACTTTTTCAGAGGTCCCAAAAACAGAGTGAACTTTACAGAGAGCCTAATTAAAGGTAGAAGTATAAAAGTTATTTTATTGAGTAAATCATTTGCACCTTAAATAGTGCTAGTAAAATGAGGAATAGATAAGGGATATAAGGAATGATCAGCGCAAGCCCGTTGGAACTGGGAACAGATTAGGAAATATTATCATAAACCTTTTAGAGGATAAAGAGAAGTAGTAACAGATAAAGTACTCATAAGATAAGATGAAGTTTGAGATAAGATAACATTGAAATAAGGGATTCGTTCCCTCCAGGGTAAAATAATAGTTGTTATAGAGTTTATCAACCAGGATTATCAACTAGTGGAGCAGTTTGATTATAATTTATCTTGAGTTCATCCAATATTAATTGAATTTGGACAATGTTAAGTAAATCAAAGTTAATAACGATTTTAGGCTTTAGACCCAACAAAGCATCGATTGGTAGATTAATAATAGTAAATATATGCTGATATTGCCCAAAATAAATAACAAGTTTGAAGCCCCAAGTTGAGGCTTTATTTTAAACTGTTGATAATCCCAACAACACCCCCTCCAAGCCTTGACCAGGGGTGCCAATTGTTGGGTTGGTGAGAATGTAGATAGTTTGAGTATACAATCAGTGGAGTGGCAGCTTTAGTCTTGGCATTAGAATGAAAGGGCTGGTTAGGAGGATAGAAGGAAGTGATTTAGACTAAGATGAAATCAAGTTGATAGCTAATTTGATGGAGATAGAGCCCATGTCAGTGTGAAGGGATTGTGAGGTTATTAAGATAAGTGCAGGTAAATTTAGTTCAAGAAATTTTAGGTTGAAAAGAGAAGAAAGGGAAATCTTTGAGCAGGTAGGCGAATGCATGAAAATTTGAGCACAGCTTTGCATAAGTAATTTAAAGCAGTTGGGAGGCAGCTTTTTAAAATCTCTTGATGTTTGCATGAAAACCTAAGATATTAGTAAAAACCAAAGAATAATAAATAAACGGTTTAGAATAAATTAAAGCAGTAAGAGAGTGTGATTTGGTCTAAAGGGCACTTGGCTTGGTTGGCATGAGCAAGTTGTTGGAGTTTTTGGGAGCCTTGGCAGAGAGAAACAAGTTTGATGCCAAAGCCTTTAGGTTACCCACTTCATTTTGATCATCAAGAGGTTCCAGCTCGACCACCAAAATTAACTCAAGATTTTCTTGTTGGGCTTTGGCTTTAGTAGCAACATCCAATTTATTGGTTTCAGCAAGCCAAAGTTCTTCTTGGTGTTTTTTATTGAGGGAATGAGAGTTGATCACAAAAGTTAGAAAGATTATTCTGGACAGTTTCTGACCCAACAACCATTGATGTGAGGAGCTTGTTATTCACCCCGTCGCTCATTCCAAGTTCATTCAAATTTTCTTCAGTGCAGATGGGAAGGGTATTTGGATGGGATTTGGTAGCAAGCATCTCCTGAAGGTAAATTTCAGAGATGGTGGTATTGTATTTAGCCAAGAGTGCATCAACCTTAGCCATCATCTCGTTCCTTTCTAGTGTAACAAGTTTAAGGCCACAAACCGTTTTATAAATATTAACCATGACATAATGGGAGGCGATTCTAGCATGATCGTGGATCCTGATGGCCTGGGCAGATGCGAAGTAATTTTGGAGTAGGCGCGGTTTCAGGATTAGATAAATTTTGGAAACTTTTAACGTGGTAGATTTGTACTCGTTGGCATGCTTATTGAGCAGAAATTGAGTAATGTTAATGATTGTGGCATATGAATCCAGTCCAGTATATGCTTGCTCATATTCAGCAAAATGGTCGGTCACCTCTAACTCATAGATGGGGCCCTTCATTTGGAATTCTTCACTCATGGGAGTTTTATTAATTTCTGTCATATTGGTTGCTTGTCCTAAAAGAGCGTATTAAGCTCAGGATGAATCTCGGAAGGGTTCTGGCAGGGAGCACCAGTTTTTTGGGACTAAGGAAGTCTGAAGGCAGGTCCTTTGAAGCATGCTGAGGTGTACAGGCAAGAGTAGGATTTAACCTTAACAACAGGTTCAGAGGTCCTAATAGTTTATCTTAGGGACTTAACCTAGGCAGGTTCATAGGTCCCAAAAGTTAAGAGTTAGGGACTTAACCACACTGTTTCAGAGGTCCCAAAAGCAAGAGTGAACTTTACAGAGAGCCTAATTAAAGGTAGAAGTGTAAAAATTATTTTATTGAGTAAATCATTTGCACCTTAAATAGTGATAGTAAAATGAGGAATAAATTAAGGGATATAAGGAATGATCAGTGCAAGCCCTGTTGGAACTGGGAACAGAATAGGAAATATTATCCTAAACCTTTTAGAGGATAAAGAGAAGTAGTAACAGATAAAGTACTCATAAGATAAGGTGAAGTTTGAGATAAAATAACATTGAAATAAGGGATTCGTTCCCTCCAGGGTAAAATAATATTTGTTATAAAGTTTATCAGCCAGGATTATCAACTAGTGGAGCAGTTTAGTAGTAATTTATCTCAATTTAATCTAATATTAAGTGAATTTGGATGATACTAAGTAAATCAAAGTTAATAATGATTTTGGGCTTTAGACCCAACAAAGCATCAATTGGTAGATTAATAATAGTAAATATAGATCACTTTTCTTTCTCGTTGCAAACACTTTTGCAACCCATTCAATTCAAGACAAAATCTAGTTTGATAATCTCATAGAGGGGATTAGTCTGCGCCCATGTCTGGGAGCAGTTGGGCAAGCAAGGCAAGAGGATCAGGCGGAAGGCCCGCGGCCTCTAACGTTTGAAAACGCCCAGGAGAATCTGGCGGAATAGAAAAAAATCTAAAAAAACTGGCGGTCACAATTTCCTTGGAGATACTCGCGTAGCAAGCATGATGCAACCAGTACATCAACACGCCACATTCCCAGCCACTTTCGTCGGTGGAATTTGGAGTCCATGTGTATCTGGACATCCAAAAAATGGCCCTATGGGAAAAATTTTGTGAAGATGTACACAAAATTTTCCTGACCGCGGTGTACGTTGCACCTCACTCCATGTCGCGCTGTTGGCTGGACCTAGGTTTTGAAAGCAAAATAGCAGCAGACGAGGCTGCAGTGGTGCGCATAGTGGTCGACCTCCCCGAAGGGCAATGGGTCGTCAAAACTAAACACATCAGATGGACAAAATCAAACCAAATTTTCCTCATGTTTGACTTTTTGCCTACTATGGTAAAACGTGATATTTTGGAGCAATACCTGAAAGATGGTCTCTCCATATATGGCGAAATACAATCTTTCAAAATGCAATGTTTCACGCTGATGCCACACCTGTGCACCAGCAAAGCCATCGCAGTTCTGACCCCAACTGAGGAGATCGCGAAGGACCTAACCCAGATCCTGCACTCCACCTTTATTGACATCGCAGGGCACACCACCCACCCATTCTGGGTAACCGTGGACAGCGCGCCCCCCATTTGCACCCACTGTGATGCGTTTGGCCATAAGGCGCATGCATGCCCCATCAAAGAGGGCGTCACATTCCAAGAGCACCCCTCGGCGGCCATGGCCAGTGGAGAGGTGCACTACGAACCAACTGCAAGCACCAAGGAGGCTTTCCCGTGTAGAGCACAAGGCTGCTACCTATTGGTAAAGCCCATCTCCCCGCAGGAGTGGAGAAAGGCCAAGCAGGCCTGTAGGACTGCGGCCAAGGAAGTGGCCAAGGCCACCACCACCATCCCACACTCACAACGCCAGGAGGACATGTAGACCTTCGCGGTGGAAGCAACTCGGGAATCCATCACCCAATCAGATTGGGAGGCCCATGCTGAATGGGCCACTCAATCCGAGGATCTGATGGGAGATTCGATCTCACCCAATCGCTGTACCCAAGCCCTGGTTGAAACTGACTTGGGACCTATCCCAACCAAAAAAATTTCTTTGCCCCACTCGACGGTGCACTGAACTTATCTGCACCACAAAAAATTCGTCCGACGTCAGGAAAACAAAAGTGAAGGCCAAAGCCAACGTGACTCTTTCCGCAAAAATTAACAAAAACCCTGATAGCGTTGCTGTTAATACCCACGCTGCTGTGAAAGCCCGTGGGGACCTGGAAGAGGCTGGTGGGCCTGGGGGCCCACCCCCTCACACCTAAGGTGCGATGGGGGAAACCTTCACTCTAGGGATGCTGAATATCGCCGGACTCAAGGCCTCCCCATCCTGGGCTAGGAAACTGAGTTTTTTACAAAACAATTTACCCATGGATATCCTGGCCATCCAGGAGTCCCACTGTCCACGAGGTTCTGAGGAAGCTTGGAAAACAATGCTCCTACCATCCCTATCCTTTTGGTCAAAGCACTGTGGGGTGCTAATTTGGAAAAACAATTTTTTCAAATTTACATCTTCAGAAACATTCTAAAATGGCTGAGTGCTCATTGTCACCTTCTCATGGGCCGATGTTGCACACACAATCGTCAACATTTACACCCCAAACGGTGCACATGAGCGTCGGGAATTTTTCTCGTCAGTCAAATCCCTCCTGCTACCCCCAATTCTTTCCTAATTGGCGACATGAACTGTTGGCTAACCTCACCAATGGACCGGTGGCCGCCCTCACCCCACGCCCCACAGGGTCACGTAGAACTACGTGTTTTAAAAGCCACCCTTGGGTTAATGGATGCACTGCCGTGACATGCCCCACTGCTCAAAAACATGATGTGTCCCCACGTCCACAATGGCCAATTAAGGTCCATGACCTGCATCGACCTTATTCGCGCTGGCGAAATTCCAACCCCACATCTCCCACTTCAAAACAACGAAAATGAAATTCTCTGACCACTGACTGGTCTCAATAACATACCACTTTTCCGTCACAGTTGCAAAGGCCCCACATTGGTGCAAAATCCGCCCCCCAGAGCTCGCGTCGCCAGGATTTTCCACATGGGTGGAAGAGGCAACTTTGGCAAAATTGTTTGTTGCACCATTTTGTGCGGACTCCATTTCCACATGGGCAACTTTCAAAGAAGACACCATCCACCACTATCGCCATCTCTCATCCAGACGCTCATGAGCCACATCGGCAGTTATATCGTGTGCTGGCGAAATTGGCCCACTTGGAGTCCAACATTCCAGCCTCAGGATATAGCCCTGCATGGGGCCAGAAGTGGGCGGAGGCAGCCGCCCACCTCAACGCACTTGAAAGGCAACACAAACATCGGGTTTGTGTCCAATATAGGGCCACACGCATCACTAAAGGCAACAAGTGCACCGCATACTTCTTCAAAAAAAGTTTGCGCCACACCAAAGCGTGGCCTGCACACAGGTGCGAAGATCGGATAATTCTATTGTGGACACACTGGCTGAAGTGGCAATCAAAATGCAAAGATATTACTCCGAGTTATACTGAGCTGAACCAATTCAGCTGGCCAAAAGGGCAGAATTTCTTGACCAAGCTCATATCCGCACCATTTTCTGATACCCAGAAATAATGAATTTAATTACTCCAAACAAATTATGGACTACCATTCGCGATGTGCCAAACCGAAAATGCCCAGGCCCAGATGGCATTCCATATGAGTTCTAAAAAAATATTTTAAATATATATCCCCTTTGCTGCTAGACTCACTCAACTAAAGCCTGTTGGAAATGCGCCTCCTACCAGGAGGACATGAGGCCTTTACGGTCACACTCTTCAAGAAAGGGGATAGGCTAGACTTAGCCGACTGGTGCCCATTTCTCTAACAAACACAGACACCAAAATTTTAACCAAAATCATGGCTAACCGTTTAGGGACTGTAGCATCTGCCACCATCTCCCCAGAACAATTTGGTTTCATTCCCAGAAGGTTGATTTGGGATAACGTGCACTCTGTGGCTAATGTGTGTCAGTCCACAGCCTCTGGGGCACTTGTATTCTTGGACCAACAAAAGGCCTATGATAGAGTAAACTGGGAATACCTTAGGGCCTGCCTCCAACAATTCCGCCTACCTCCCCGCTTCATTAACTGGGTGATGCTGCTAACTGAATCTGCAACAATGGCAGTGCGCGGCCCAGGTTTCCTAATGGAATTAGTCTGTCCTCAAAGGGGCCTGCGACAAGGGGACCCCCTCAGCCCACTCTTATACAACTTCAGCCTTGACCCACTACTGCGAAATGTGAGTGCCCAACTCACTGGGGTCCATGTGCCAGTCCAAACCCCAGTCAAGATGATGGCATTTGCAGATGATTGCGTGGTGGGGGTGTCTAATAACAAAGATGCACGCGCGCTTGAAGCCCTCATCCAGGAATATTCCCGGGTAAGCAACGCGGCACTGAACGCCTCCAAAACCGAAATCATCCTCCTTGGTCAGTTTCAGAACTGCTGGGCCCAAGCAAGTAGTTCCCAACCTGGCCCATCTGCTCGCCCACGTCCATGCCTTACTAACTCAAAACACACCGCTCCACTGGTGCTCCCCTTTGTGCCACGACCTACCATAGGACTAGTACGCCATCTGGGCGTGTGGATGGAGGCAGGTGGATATGCGTCAGCAGTAATAGAGTGCCATATACTGGACAACGTGACGAAGCGAATCGCCTCTCTCAGAGCCCACCCTACTACCCTCACTGGCAGGGTTTTTTTGCCAACTCTATGCTCCTATCCAAAGTCTGGTTCAGAGCCCACGCCATCCCCTTCTCCTAAGCTTCTTAAAATCCCTGTATGCTTTGCTACAAGGTTGGCTATGGTCAGGCCGCCCTCCACCAGTACGGCTAGAGGTCATGTTTGGCCCTCATCATTATGGTGGCATGGGCCTACTTGACTTCAAAGCCCATGCCGCCAAGATCCTGGGCACCTGGATTGCGGCCGTCACTGCTCCTACACTCCCATCCCAACACTGGTCCCACGCGGCCCGCTCCAACTTCTCCTGAGCCTTGGGCCTCAACAATCCATCAAACCCCCACTCCCTGATGAAATACCTCGCATCACACACATCGGCCACAGGTCCTCACGGGACCAAAACCCACTACAAACGAATCCTACTCTCCATGCGAAGCGCAGAGTGGAGAACTCGTATTAGTGGACATACAACCTGAAGAGGCCGCCCCTCTCCTCAGTTCACACAAGAGGTACAGGGGCTACCCATCCATGATGGCGTGATCCCTATTCGACCCCAAGTCCTATCCAGGGTGGACTACCCGGACATGATGGACATCCCTTATTCCACTGAGACCCAAAAGACTATCTGGAAATATGCACACCATCCTCTGTTGCAGCCTCAAGTCCGCTCCCATGTGTGGCGCTGCCTGAGGCGGGTGTATCGTACAGCTGAGCGCTCTAATGCTTTACACTCATCCTGTGTCGTGTGTGGCCAGTATGGAACGCAGTTTCACCGCCTGGAGAAGTGCCTTACCTCTAAAGTAATATGGCGCGAAGTCCAACGTCTGCTAGGCCAGGATCAAACACATCCCTTTAGTCTGTCAAGAGATATGTTTGCTTCATCAATGGCCTCCCCCTCCCACCCTTCCTCCATGCTCTGGTGGTTGCAATCGCCATGTGGACTATCCACACGATTGTCTTGGATGCCATCGTTGGATCCATCCCCACCCTCCCTGAAGCTGTCCACAGATTCCGGTCTCATTTGGTGGATCACTTTCAAACGTGGATGTTTGGATATCTCCCACCGCGTCGGACAGCTGGTCTCCTCCTGGTTCCCAGTCTGGTTCATCAAATCAGACCCCTTCCTCCACACGTGCTCAATAGTGGCTACGTCCCCTACACACGTTCCCTCCCCCTTCCCATAAGTGGCGTTCCCGCTGGCAACAAGAGATAGCATTGCTTCTCTGGGGTGCCTCCCCTGGTACTAAGTTTTGTCTCGTCTGAGTCATATTTGGAAGTGTCCGTCCCATGGTCGGCCTTCCCCGCAATAAATATAAAATATAAAATAATATTAAATATATGTTGATATTGCCCAAAATAAATAACAAGTTTGAAGCCCCAAGTCAAGCCTTATTTAAACTGTTGCGAATCCCAACAGATGGTATGCAGTGAAATGGCAAGGGTGATTTTTAAGATGGTTAAAAGCTCATTCCTGAACCATGATGTAAATTGGAGTCCATGGTCACTGATGATCTTCTGCGGAAGGCCAAACATAGAAAACACGTGGCATACAAAGAGACAAGCAGTTTATTCTGATGTGATCACATAAGCACAGAGAATAAATAGGGAAAATTTTCTGAAGTGATTGACCACTACAATCACTGCCATAAACCCATTTGAACAGTAGAGTCACAATAAAATCCACAGATACCAATGTCCATGGACCCTCCTCCTGTTATAAGTGATGTAGGAGGCCATTTCTTCCTGAGCGGACTGACTTGGCTCAAGCACAAGTAATGCAATTGGTGATCCATGCTGGGACTTCCTTATTAAACCCGCCAAGTTATAACTCTGCTTGATCAATTTAAAACATTTCTTGTTTCCCAGATGGCTGATTGTTTGAGGTTCATGATATGCTCAAAACACCTTGGCTCTAAGGGGGAGGAACCCAAACCCATGACCTAAAATAGATGAGATTCTTCATCAAGGAATACAGGGAATATTTGTGGGTATGAAGGGATAATTGATCAAGTAACTCCACTCCTTCTGGGGTAGGACATCTGAGCTGCCAAAACCTGGGAAATAAGTGGAGCATCCATGGCTAACTCTACTGAGGTAACCACAGGTAGGACAATTAATAGGATTTGGGTGGTGGGGATCACAGTAATTTGTGTCCACTTTCTCCAAATTCGTGGGGCAATGGGCCAGGTTGCGACTAAGGAATTCAGGAAGCACATTTAATGCACCTTTCATGAATTCATATTTAAAATTAAACTGCATTAATACCAATAAGTATGAGCCTGCCTGTGTGCCAATTTTTGAGGTTTCCAGAAATATAAAAGAGCTTCGTGGTCCATACGCACAGTTAACTCATTTTGGGCACCCTGTAACAGGTACCACTAATGAGTCAATGCGCATGCTATGGCTGCCAATTCATAATTGTAAATGGCCCATATTTGCTTAGTTAAAGTAATTTCCAGGAAATGTAGCCAACTGGATGTTATAAGCAATCATGCTCCTGTAGCAGAACTGCCCCAACTGCTACTGCTGAAGCATCACAAGCGATGTCATATGATTTAGAAGGGTCTGCATGTTTTAGGATAGGGGGCTATAGGAATACTTCTTTAAATTGACTCAAATGCTTGCTGAAATTCAGAGGTCTAGTGGAAAGGCACATTCTTACCCGTGAGGGGGTGGAAAAGAAAAGCTAACTGGGAAAGGGCCAGGGGAAATTTCTTTAAGAAAATAATGGTACCCAAGAAACTCCATAATTGTTTGGTTTGTTGGAGTCAGCCACTCACAGATGGCATCTAACTTGTTGGGCGGAATTGCATAACCATCTTTTAGGACCAGGTTTCTGAGAAGGTAACTTCCTTCTTATATAACTCACATTTTGAAGGCTTGAAAAACAGGCCCACCTTGTGCAAAGCAGACATGACTGCTTCTAAGTCTTTAGCATGTTTTTTGAGAGTTGGGGAATGATTCAAGATGTTGTCAACACATGAGACTGTGCACGTAAACTGAAGATCACTAAGAACACTATTGATCATTCTTTGAAAGGTAGCTGGCACGTTCTTCAGCCTGAAGGGCATTATGCGGAACCGAAAAATACCTCATTTGTTCCAAATTGCTATAAGCCATTCTTGACCTTCCATTACCCTTATTTGTTTAAAGGCATTGACGAGATCAAGCTTAGAGAACATGTGAGTCTTTGCGATTGCTTGACTGATAGTCTGTTCAAGGGGTAAAGGGTAGGGATAACTTACTGTAATTTTATTTTAGTGACCATAATTCACGCAGGGACAGAAAAAACCATCGACCTTCTTGGCAAAAGCGATGGGGGAGAAAATTGATGAGTCTCTTTAAGCAACCATCCTTTCTTGAGCATATCGTTCAACTAGTTGTTGAGAGCAGCCTACTATTATGCCATGTGTGGATACAAAGGGCAGTTGATGTTCACCAACTGCACCGTTGTTCAGAATCCTAAGTCAAATTTCGTGTGAGGGGGAAGATGTCCACCTTTTCAGAATCAAAGATACTCTAATAGCGCATCAATTCTTTAGAAAAATAAGACGGAAGGCCTGAAGGGGAAATGAGAAAGATACTAGAACTGTGGCCTTGTAATTTCTTAAGGGTATTATCTAAAGGAAATTCTCCCTCCATTTGATCATTAGTAAATGACAACATATTTTACTCCAGATGAATCTTAACATGTTGTTGGCGCCACCATCCAACCCCCAAGATAACTGAAAACACCAAGTTTGGCATTGCTGAGAACTAATCACAAAATCTAAACCAATGTACCGAGAAAGAAACTGGCCAACAGACTAGATATAAGGTCTAGGAGGCTGAAGAAGCAACCATCACTGAAGGACCTACATCCAGATCGAGCTCCAATTGTTGGGCTAGTTCAAAACTAATAAAATTGCCCACGGCTCCTGTATCCACCAATACCATAAAGGAAACATGATGGTCCCTGACACTAATCTTCATGGGCAGTAAGAAGTAAGCAAATTTCTCTTTATTGGCAGATGTATTTAAATCCTGTGATACAGAAGAGATGGAAAAAGAATAGGGGAAACCACTAGGTTCATGGGGTGAGTAAGCCCTTCACAAGTTGTATTTTCAGAGCATACTGACATGTGCACAATAGCTACAGCAACTATGGGATGGGGATCAGACATTTTGAGTGAAACTAGGCTAACATGATCAGTGAAAAATTTCTTCACAACTTAGTTCAGCTGAAAAGAAGGGACCATTGCTACGCCAAATCTATGAGAAAGGCGGAAATGGTTAGTAAAAATGGTTGGTTGATTATGTCAGGCAAACAGCAAGTTAGAATTAGACTGGCCTGCCAGCTTGAGTATCGAAGCACCCAAATGGCAAACCAGAATGCCTGAGGCACTGCTGCTGATATGACAGTTATGAAACTAGGAAGGAGTTCCACCAATAATTGCCTATGAGCCATAATCTCCTATAGACACATAATGAAATACCAGATGAACATGGCCATAAAACCCAAGGTGTTTTGGAATACTTGCGGAAAAGGCGGTTAGTTTTTCAACATATAAGACTAGAATTGGGGAAAGGATTTTTTATTGGAAAGATATGGAAAAAATCGACCAACAATTTTCTCAGTGCTAGGCAACTGATTAAATAGTGTTCAATTATGGTGAGTTCAAGCAGGGATTGCGTCCCTCAAATTCACCTAACCCAGTGAATTTTTGGGGGAATGGGGCAGATAAACTCAAATAGAACCAAGATTGAAGGATTTAGTGGCAGGCTGAGCCACTGTCTGTTTGTCCTCGAATGCCTGAACCAAAACTCAACTGTGTTTCCATTGGTTAGTGTGATGGAGTTTGACCTGACAAGCTGCGGAGATCTTCCCAAGGCCACCCCACGTAGGGGCGGTCTTAATTGGTTGGAAACGGGTTTGGGATGCCCAACCCACCCATGCCCAGTTTCTGAGCTGTTTGTTTGGTCAAATGAGTTTCATCAGCCACACTTCAAAATTTCTGGATAAGGGTTTTGAACTGTCAGCAATGGTTTCTGAAGATATCATCTGCACTTCAGGAGTCATTCCTGACAATTTTAGTAGGGAGTTGGCATCAACAATCATATTATAGACTGAGTCAAAACTGTCCATGATTCCAGCTGATAATTTGACATTTGTCCCCTTTTTGGCATGCATTTTCTGATCATCCAGCTGTGATCCTGTCAGTTTCGAATTCTTTAACATTGATTCAGTGATCTCAGCGTAGATTTTCTTAATCTGGCTGAACAGTTTGACTGAGGTGAGCAAGGGTACCGGGGAAGGAATCTGAAGAGGGAGGGCCTTACCCAGCTCTCATCTATCACGTGGGTGGGGTCACCCTGGGAGACAAGGGATACAACTACCCTCTTCAGCCCCATTTTTATTCAGAAACAGAAAGAGCGCCCAATCTATGCACAGGGGACATTCCTCTGGACTTACAAATACAGGGAACTTATGGACCTTGATCACACTTTGAGTAACCAGAATATTGAATTGAGACAGTAAAGTTAGAAACGTGGTGTCAGGCTTCACCCTAGTAAGTGTGAAGCCTAAACCTTGGGCTCGCAATGCAAGTATAATCTAGGTAATTTCAGCCTATATTTATTAATTTAATAACCACTATTTAATGGTATTAAATCCCAAAAATTACTAATCTTAATTCACCTAACATAAAACAGTTAATAACGCCAAATTCACAATTAAACAAATGTAGAATGAACAGCCCCATTTTTGATCCACTGGCTGATAAGATAGTAAAGAATGCCCGAACCAATTTTTTATTTACCTGATATTAGACCTGAGGGTATATACAGTGTTTAACACTTCTAACCACCTCATTAATTACCTCACGCCACATATTGTGCCTTGTATCACCTATTCTACCTTCCTATCTGTTGGCTTCTAATGGCAGTTAATTGAAACCACTTTACTATACTAACATTATTTCAGTCCACCAAGATGAAGTCTTATCTACTCCAACCCTGAACTTAAACCATGCCTTTATTTAATATATTCCTAAATCTACTTCTATCCTTGCATGTGGTATGAGCCTATCTCTCACCATCTGAATATCCCTTCCTTTATTTTATTGTATTTTTGACTCTATTATGGTACTATTTAAGTAACATTTTTATTAATAAACTTACGCTTGATCTAATAAATCTTTCGTCGTTATTTTACCTAGATTCTACTAAAGGTTTTGCTTGCTCTAATAGCAGAGATTTGCCTCAACAATGACATTTATCTTAAGAAATTGCCTTGGTGACAATAACTAATTCCGCTAAGAGACATAGCCTGACCACATGAAAAGAAATTTGCCTCAATGACACCAAATCCATTGAGAGATTTTCCCTAGAGAGAAAATCTACTAGGAGATTTTTACTAGTACTACTAAAGTTTAATAATTATGTAGACTGTGAGGGACCTGCCTTTTAAACTCAACAAAATTACAACGCATGGGCAACTCATCTGAAGAAGGTGGCATTGAAGTTTTAATTATCATTATTTATTGGCTCATTGTCCCAGTATTCTTCAGTGACAACCTTTTTGGAGAATATTGTATCTGTGAAGAGGCATAGTAGAAAGAGTCTCAGCACAAAGAGCCTCTTTCTTCATACTGACCATTTTTTTCTTGTAACCATGTTCTACTTCATCTGCACACCGCTTGTAGCATTCCTCTTTGGCATTCCAAAGGCCCTTGCAGTAGTAAAAGATAAGCACATTCTTCTCCTTGGTATCTAGGTTATGTACTCTAGGTCTAGGATGGGCCAGACTGAGGCTAAGTACTTGGTCAAGGTGGCCGCTGGGATCTCAGTTTAGATCATCCCTGTTTACATGGGTAAATTTAAGAATTCATTTAAGGACTATCATGTGGAGATGAAATTCAGTTCAAGATTTGAGGGCAGAGAGGATGGCAATGATAGCGTTGGCTAAAGAAATTTGATTAGTAACAACTAAAGGCTGGGCGCTATCATATTAACAATGTAAGAAATTGGAGGGTCTTTTTCTTTTTTGAAGCAAAGTGCCATAGCTTTTTTAATTTAAAAGGGTCTGGTCATTGCTGAACTCTTGTACTAGAGTGGTCATAACCTATACAAGGTTTGGATTCATGTAGATGGGAAACAAAATTTCTTAGGCTACCTTACAAAGCAGGAGTAAATATGCTTCACTTTTTGGCGATTGGTGGCTTCTTTTGTAGCATTCTCAATGCGTTTAGAAATGAAGCAATGGTTCCTTGAATGGGAACAAATTTTTCCTTGGAACTGGGTTTGAAAGAGGAGTCTGATGGTGCAGAGAGATTATTGATGCCATACTTGATGATGTGGATAGGTTTGGTAAACACTGATTTGGCAAATCATTAAGGGACTTATTTTCCATTTGTCTTCATATTATTTCAAGTCATCCTGTAGTTTAATTCCAGCATTAATGAATGCGCTGACATCAGCTTTCTGGTTCAAATAGGTTTTAGGCTAAGAACCTCAAACTCACAATGGCTGATACAAGCCTCTAGGTTAGCCATATCTGTTCCATCTCACCAAACCATCTGTTGGTAAATCATATAAACGATTGCACATACTCATTTTGTAGTCTTAAGCTCCACAGGTAACATCAAAATCATTGGACTACTGTCAGGGCAAATTCTATATTTTCATGAGATTTCCTCATTTTTTTAGTTTGTTTTTCTTCTTAAAAATTGATAAATCCAAAAGTATTTAGATGCTTGTGGGTGCTTTTATACCCTGGATTTCAACAATTTTTGGCAAGAGAAGTAATACTCTCTACTGCTAGAAAAAATATTGCTTAGATAATATACCACTTTTTAAAACTATAAAACTTCAATAATACTAAACTGTTGAATTATTATTAATTTTTATTAATTCAATGGGAGGGGTCAAAAGCGAATCCTCTTACTATCTCAATGCTTAGTATTTAAATTTGTATCGAGGCTTGAAGTGAATGAGCGTTAATTTGGGTTAACCTAGGAATAGCCAAATTAGGGATTATAAGGTTTTGCCCTATTGGAGCTCTTGAGACTCACCTTGCTTTGATAGAACAGCTGATAGAGGGTCAATGGCAATTAGGACAAATCTGTGAGGTAAGGATTAATATATTTGACCCAATCATTGGGCAGGAAAATATTTGCATCTTATGGGATCCCCTCCAACCCTATAAAAGGGGGTGGTCTCCGCTTAGGTGTGTGAAGTAAATCTGTAAATGGTCCTTGGAGGTACCTCAGATGGACTTCCCTGATCCTGCCACATGGCTGATGAACACCAACTACCCAGTCTGATGCTATTTGGTTGAGAAGCATTTATAAGTATTACCCCAATTTGAGGGGTTCCCATAAAAATTGGCCAAGTCTTTTGACCAATATTATCATTATTTACATCCAAAACGATCTTCTCACAATATCAGACTTGTAATTGTACGACAAGATTCTTGCCTTTTATGGGATAATAAGAACCTTCAAATGGGGGCATTTAACCATGGGGTCCAGATGGCTTTTTGAACCCTGACATCCTTCAACCCTTAAGAAACACTGGGTACTTTTGGACTTTCAGGCCTCGAGGGCCCTCAAAACCATCAGCTCTAGCAGGACCATGTGGTCCTCAGGGCCCCTCAGGTCATTCAGTAACAGCGGTAGTCCTATGCTGCAGTTGGTCAAACAACGCTTCTTCTTGATTCAACTTTTGCATTAGTGCCAAATTCAAATCTTGGGTTTGTGCGGTAGCTTCTAATGAGGTTTGCTGTATATATTCATTTACTTTGGATGCCACACATTGTAGTTGTTGAGTAAGTGGTTCTCCATGTAGCCAATAATTTCAGAGTCCAGTAAGGCTATTGGACTTTGTGAATTGTAAATAAGGTTTCAGATACCTGAGTTGGATTTCAACTATCCTGAACTTAAGTGGAAGTGGCCTTTATAAAATTTGACCAAATTGTAATTGAGGCCCTGCATCAATCCTAGCTGGTGTAACTGTAAGGAGAGTGTCTATAATTCTCCTGTTCCCGCGTGGCAGTGCAAGATGCACCAGGCCAACGCCAGGGAACTAGCCATTAGTGCCAAAGTGATTAGATCCAACAGAGGGTGTTGGATCAATAACAACTTAGGATTAAAAATCAGAATTAATAATATAAATCCCTATAGAGGCGACGCGGTGCACAATTGAAAAGGGCTAAGCGACCCAGGTTGGAGGGAACCTTGATGGACAAACGGTGCATGAGGGGAGAGCTGCAAAGTACTTGCAAGGGCAAGGGTAATGGAGCATGAGACCTCCTTGAAGAGTTTCGCGCACAGGAGCATTTGGAATATCATAAAATTTAAAATAGCGTAAACAGGAAAAAAGGTTTATTTGTGAAGTCGACCAACAAGGAATGTTGGCCAGGGAAAATGGATTTAAGCTCAAATGGGGGAATAGGGGTTATGCCGCAGTGGGCCCAAGCACCAACTCACCAATAGGGTGACACTGCCATCTGAGTTGGTTAAATAGGCCGAAACTGTGTTCACTCGAGTTATCAATTATAGTTGGATTTGAACTGAGCGCGTTATTTTGAAAATGGAATGGTTTTTGAAACCCTTCTCCTCGACAAACTGTATTGAACTATCCACATTCTTTTGGTATATCATTTGTTTTAATGCGTGGCTCGATGTCAAGGGCTGGGTGTTTGGCACACCACTAGTCCCAACATGTGCATATTTTGCCCAAACCCAGCGTTGGTCCAGGGTGTGCCTCAGGTCAGGAAGGGCCTGCAACTTCACCCTGTGGGCCTCCTGGTGCCCAGCCTTGTCTTTGGGGTTGGTCCCAACTATTATGTCATGTGCACATGACATTAACATTTTATTGTGGTGTAGCCTCAATAGCTGGAGGAGTTGATGGAGGGAAAGTTATTCAAAATGGCGCTGTTAGGGTTATGCCCCACTGACCAGCTCATTGCTTTCCAAAGTAGCTGAATCATAGATTCTCTATATATAAGAGGAGACATCATTAGCTTATGAACAACTGGATCGACTCTTAGTAGAATAGTTTATCATCTAAGAGTTGTTAAATGGTGTCAACTATGCCGTCAGCTTTTAATAGAACTATTTACATAGTGAAACATGATGATTCATTTTAAAGGTAGCCCAGAATCTGGACTCTCTGTTGTGAAGGTTGTACCTTAATTTGTGAAGTACTTATATAAGGTAATGCTTCTCTCCTCATTTGAGGGAGGGGATTTGTCACTAAAGTTACTTTTCATAGTTCAAAATTGACATTTTCACTAGTTACAGCTTAGTGACCCCTGTAGTGAGCACCATGTTTTGTATTTTTATAAAGAGAAAGATGGACCTTGTAAACTTTTGGGTACCTGGAGAAGTAAGGAATGGAAGCATTCAAGTTCTTGGGATGGCACTGAAGAGTGGAATGGCTGTTGAGAGGCAAATGTAAAACACTTTAGTACTCTGCAGGGTCCAATTGTTGACAACTATCTTGGGCTATGTTAAATATTACAGTACCTATGAAAAGTGACATAAAATAAACATAAAACTGATAGGGTAAAACACTAATTCTATTGGTAATATGATAATTTTATTGGCTAAAATTTTGATAATCATAAGATGGTCCAGTGCCCTATGGTGGATAAGGAGCCTGAATCCACCTCATTCCGTATCTTTGCTCCTCATTCAGTAAAGAGGTTAAGCCACAGTCATCTTTTTTGGGGTGGCATCTAGATTGACATCTTCCCATTCTTCTAGAGCTTCCACGTTGAAATCCTGGATACTAGGATAAAATTACATCAGGTGATAATTTTTGAAACCTCATCATTAATCATTGCCCTTTACGGGCAGAGGCCTATTTGGAACAATCCATCCAACTTCTGAAGGACCAATTCTTAGGAGGAATTCCAAATAGTTTGTAAGTCTAATTTCTAGTTTTTTGGATTTATCTTCATTACTCATACTTAAACATATAGAGATTTAGTATCATCTAATTTTTTAACAAAAAGTAGACTGAGCAAAAGGGGAATTTTCTAAATTTGTAACCTTTTTCTTAGTATTAACAAAAATCTACAGATCTTCTTCATCCCTTGATGTGAGGTGTGTTGGGACACCAGGGAAAATCATTGGCAGCACGATCATCTAAAGGCAAGGCTTCAAAGTTAGCAGCCTTGGATGAGATGTTTTTCATTAAAGTCAAGTAAAATAAAATAAGAGATCTGATAAGAAGTGTTTTATTATGAATAATCAAGCACTACTTATAGTGCTTCAAAAATTAAGGATATGAATAGGGATTGTAAGGATAGGAATAGGGATTTTAAGGGTAGTGTCATGGGACCTGTAGGAAAGTCCTGATATTAAGATAGTTGGAAACAGATAAGTTTGTATAGAGATCAGATAACAAAAGAGGAAAGGTAAATATTCCCCAAATTCAGCATAATTTGGGAAATGCACCAAATTAAGTATTCCAGTTGAAAATATAAAATTGAACTCCTTTTTAAAATTATTGGGCCATCTGTAAATTATGCCCTTCATATGATTGTATTGATTTTCCTCCTGGACAAGGCTTTCACCTAATCCAGGGAGAATCCCAACAACACCCTCACAAAGCCTTGTCCTAGGGGAGTAAATTGTGACCAGAGGGTTAAAGTAAATGGAGGGCTCAAGCTTGGGAGTGGACTGAGTCTCAGGCGTAATACAGACTATCTGTGATGCCAGCAGTGTAGAACAAGGCCTCCCCAATATCACTCATGGTAAAGCTATAGACAATGGGGGATCTATGGATTGGGGCGACGCTGGGATCTTGCTGGTAGAATTCTTTGCCCCCACGGTTGAGCGCGGCATGTTCTTGAAGGTAAGCCTTAGTGGTAAAGCCTTCAGATCGCTCTTCAAAGGTGGGTTCAAATTCCTCAATCCGTGATCTGCTGCTAGCCATGGTATCTAGTCTTTCGAGGGGGCTGGCTTCAAGCAGCTTTCTGGTTCTGAGGGAATTCGCCTTATGTTCAGATAACTCCAGCCTAAGCTGCGAGTTTTTGATTTTGAGCATTTTTATCTGGTCAGTTTTGTCCTGGATTTCTGACAGCAAGCCAACCAGCACCCCAGTTCCTGGGCAACTTCTGATGGGGAGGCATTCAACTCCTCCTCTAACGGCATTAACCTTTCACATGTCTCATGTGCCATCTTGGCCATGTGGGTCTCAGCTTCATCAAGCTTTCGGTATGACTCATTTGTCATCCAAACCTGGCATCTCTCTATCACCGTATCCACCAAAAGGTCCAGTAACGTTTGAAGGGAATGCCATCATCAGTGAGCTGCATAGTTGAGTGACCATCCAAGCTTAGAAGCTGACTGAATGACTTTAGGATGCTGCCCCTTGAAGGTTCTGACGGGGAGGCCTCTTCTTGTGACACTGAACCACAATCTTGGGATTAGTGTGAGCAGATTCCACTCGCAATCAAAAGTGACTCATACAACAAAGTTGTTGAGGGAAATGTGCCATGGGCAGAATGGTTGGCATCAATAGTGGAGGTAATGGCAGCCAGTTTTTTGGGCTTCAATCTTTCAGGAGTCTTGTCTTTGCTGGAATTGACGCTATCCTCATTTGAGAGCTAAGCCAGGTAATCTAGATTTTTTGTTTTAGTAATATTTGGCCCAATCTTGGGAGGGGCGCCATCAAAATCAGAAAGTGGAAAGTGTTGCCAGAAAGGAGTTATCAAGCTTCATTTTTTCAGGACTCGCGTTTTTGTAGGGATCAGCGCTATCTGCATATGAGAGCTAAACCAGGTAATTATGATACTTTATTTTAGTAATATCTGGTCCAATTTTTGGAGGGGCGCCATTGAAAGTCAGAAAGTGGTAGCGTTGCAGGAAAAGAGTCATTGAGCTTATCTCAATGGTGCAAAGGTAAGTCCAAGTATTTTGCCTGGCGTTTGAATCACATTATTGCACCAATTGCTTTTGGGGCTTCCCAAAATTTCCTGCAGCTTGTTGCCTTCATTAAATTCAGAAGCTAGTTCCTGACTTGTTGGCCCAACTTAATTGGTCCAACTATTCAGATGATGCTCGTCCAAATTTATTTTTGGCACTATTTACTTCCAAACACTTAATAAATTTTGATCTGATTTTTATTTAACTGAGGCAAGCTGACCAGGGGACGGGCATTACCGAGTATATGTGGAAAAGAAGGGGGAAGCAAAGGTAGATAAAATTGGACACCCTAGGGTATTCAGGTTACCACTGTTGCCAGCGAAACTGCCAGGTATGGGGGTTGGTGCGCTACTAATAGGGGGTTTCCCCGCTATGGAGCAGGTGTGAAAGAAGGGGTCTGTGTGGAGGAACAAGAGTGGGAACCGCAATTCTATGAGCGCCTGTTGCCTTGGCCTCATATATCCATAGAGCCAGGCTTGGAAGTGCTCCAATAATTGGACGTGGAACCTGTTGATAACCTTATGGATGGTTGGGACCGTGCCCTTGAACGCATCTAAGGCAATGGTGTGGATTGTCCACATTGCAATGGGTATAATTAGGGAGCAGAGGTAGATGGGATTGGTGATTCAATCTGGAGCGCGAGGAGGCTCTTTGAGATAGAAAATTCTTTCTCGTTTTGGAGCTTAAGCAGGCGCGCGACTACCCGCCATATGGCTTTGGTTGGGGGGCATGTTTCTAGGCGGTGGTATAGGGAGCCCTCCCCTCCACATACTGCGCAGGTTGCGTGGAGGGAATTGGAGCGATCCGCCGTCCTATAGGTCCTTCTCAGACAGCGCCAGGCGTTGGCTCTTACCTTTGGCTGTAGAAGTGGGTGGTGCGTCATTATCCACACTGCCTTCTGTATGGTTATGTTGTAGGGAATGTCCAACGCATCTAGGTAATTGATTATAGAAATGGTTGGAGTTGTAGCAAGCATGTCTCTCTGGGGGTGGTTTTCTGGATTTCTTAATTTGAAGTGTGAACTGGGTCTTCCCCTTCCTTGCATAGTGCCAGTGTTCTCTACGGTCCATCCCATGTGATGGATGGCTCAGAGGATGTGTTTGAAGTGAGGGGGTTCCATGAGGTCCTGTTGTGGTAGGGCGTTTAGCAAGGTATGATAATAGTCTGGGTGGGCTATGTGGGTTGGTGATTTTGAGCGCCTGCGCGAAATTAGTCCTCACTGCCCTGGACCAGTGTTGCTGTGGGAGGTCTGGGGCAAAGACTTCCTCTATCCAGGTGCCCAGGATGCAGTTGTCGTGGCTCTCAAAATCTATTAGTCCCATGCCTCCGCTGGAGCATGGGCCAAAGAGTGTTTCCATCCATATGGGTGGATGGAATCCAGGCCACATCCAGCCCTAGATGAATGCGCGGATTGAAGTTATTAAGGTGGGTGAGAAGGTGATCGCGTGGGCAGGGTACCATAGTATTGGGAGGATGAGTGAGTTAGCAACTATTACTCATCCCGTTAGTCCTGGGGATCTTCCCTTGAGGGAGGCGACGCGGTTGGATACCCGCTGTAATAGGTTGTTCTCAATTGTCTCATTAGCATATCCCCCTGTTTCCAGCCATGTCCCAAGGTGGCGGACAGGAGTGGTGGTGGGGGATGATGCGAAGGGTAAGATGAGTGGGTTTTTCCTTTGTATGGGGGTGTGAGGTCAGGTGTTGTAGCCCAGTTGTTAGTGTACTTGCCTAAGAGAATTATTTCTGTTTTCCTTTTGTTGAGTGATGCGTTGCTCACCATAGAGTATTCCTCTAGGGTGCGTTCCAGCAGTTGGGCATCATTGTTGTTAGCTATACCTGCCACGCAGTCATCCGCAAAGGACAGTATCTTGACTGTTGGCTGGACTTGTGCAGTTATGCCCATTAGGCGTGAGTCAGTTATGCGGAGGAGTGGATCAAAACTGAAATTATACAGCAGTGAGCTGAGGGGGTCCCCTTGTTTGAGCCCTCTGTGTGGTGTGATCCTGTTAGTTAGGAAGCCAGGGCCGCATACAGCCATGATTGCAGATTCTGTGAGGAGCATCGCCCAGTTTATGAATCTGGGTGGGAGTTTGAAAGCGTTTGGGCATTCCTTTAGGTATGGCCAACTAACACGGTCGTATGCCTTTCCTGGTCTAAGAAGACCAGGGCTCCAGTTGCTTTGGACTGACATATGTTTGCAACAGGGTGTATGTTGTTCCAGATTGAGCGCCCTGGTATAAACCCAAACTGGTTGGGTGACAGGACGTTAGAGGCTATTGCGCCTAATCTAGCTGCTAAAATTTTTTGTTAGAATTTATGTATCAGTATTAGAGAGTGCAATTATACGCCAGTTGGCCAGGTCCAATTTGTCACCCTTCTTATACAGGACTATGATATATGATTCATGGCCACCAGGTAGGAGGCGTGTTTCCAGAAAGCACTGGTTCATAGATGCCAAGAGGAGGGAGTATTTGCTTGAAATAATTTTTGTAAAATTCATAAGGTATCCCATCAGGCCCTGAGCATTTCCTACATGGTGCACTGCGGATTATATCCCAAAGCTCCTCCCATGTTATTAGATTTAGTATATTTTAGTCTGGCGGTGTGCTTTGTATTATGGCGGTATTTATAAATTCTGTGATTTTTTGTGGGTCAGTTGGCATATTGCAGTATAATTTGGTGTAATAATGGTGTACTTCCGCCTTGACCTCCTCAGGGTCAGTTACCACGGTGCCATCAGCCTTGTGGACCTGTGTGCATGCAGGCTGGTTGCCGCAGGGAGTGGATTTGGTGGAAGAAATATGTTGAACATGTTTCGCCTTCCTTTATAAACTTACCTTTGTTCAATACTTTGATTCTAAGTTGGTGCTTGAAGAGGAGGGTGTTTAGGCGGGTGGATATTTCCACCCATTTGCGTCACCAGTTGGGGCTATAACCAGATCTCAGGTTGTTTAGCTCAAGGTGGTCCAGTTCCGCCAAGGTACACCTGATTGTGGCTATGTCAGCGTTTTACTTTCGTGATGTGAGATGTTGAGTTTTGTTGATTAGTTTAATTTTGAAATTTGCCCAGGTTCCGAAGGGATCCAAAGTGAATGGGGCTGTGAATTCTGGGTTCATAGCCTCGTGTTTGACCCAGTCAGATTTTTGGGCAATTTTATGTTTTCTGGGTGTAGTTTCCTCCAGGGCGACGCCTGTGCATGGGTTTAGGTTGGCGAGAGCTACACCAAAACGAGTTGGTGGTCAGAAAAATTGACTTTTTTTATTGAAAGTTTGGAGATGTTTGATCAGTGGGATTGCAGAACGAGGATGTGATTGATGCGGCTAATTGATATGAGTGCTCCCTTGTGTATGTTGGGCCATGTCATGTGGGGAAGGAGTGGTGATCCTGGGGGAGGCATCCTGCAGGCCAAGGTATGCCTTCATTGTGCAGAATTCGATGTGCCCCAGTGGGTATCTCCTGGGATTAGGCCATCAGTCCATGTTGGGGTTATCCCAGAAGTTAAAGTCGCCCAACAGGATGGTATATGGTGGGAGGGTGAGTGTTGGAATGGTTTTGAGAAATTGTTCTCTCTTGGCTGCGGTGCACGGTGCATAGATGCATGCCATCAAGATTGTTTCCTCTTGGCAAGTGATTGTTGCTTCCAGGATGCAGCCATGAAAGTATGACGAGGAGTTTGTAATTTTTAATTTTTTGTTATTTTGGATGATCCCCACAGTGAGATGTCCATACTGATTGTGATGGTGCGACCCTGGCTGACCAGTATTCTTCTTCCCCCTGTAGACAGTGGGTTTCTTGAATGGCCGAGTTATCTAAAAGGGGTTTTCGCAGGAAGTCCATCTTTTGGCTTGGGACATTTGGGCCCTGGCTCCCACGATGTTTAGCATCCCTATTGACACTGAGGTGCCCGCGGCGCCTCAGGAGCAGTTAGGAGGGCCTCTGGCCTTAACCCACCGTGGCTCATTTTGGCCATGCTCAGTGTCTGTACTTCAACTCTCTCAGTGACAATGTCACTTCCCTTGTTCTGACCCAATTTTTCACAGGAATTGTGGTTTTTGGAATTTTTATTATCTTTTCCCGCATGTGTCTCATGATGGTTCAATGCAGGGTGCTGATTGGATTCTGTGATTTTGGGGTTTGAATTTGGAGAATTGTGCACAGGGTTGGCATCAGGCAAAATTGTTGTAGTTTGATTTGCACAATTTCTCCATAGGCTATGAGCCCTTTGTGGAGCTCCTCCTCGATTACCTTATGGGGAAAGTTGGTAGGGAGTGAGTCAAAGGAGATGAACAAAGTTTTTGCTTTGTTCCATCTGGTGCATGCAGTGCACACTGTTCTTTTGCCCTCAGGAAGGGTAATTTTGATGCAGACTTTTGCTGCAGCATCTGCTTCTTCAGCTGTTTTGAAAAAAATATTGATCCAGCTGTGGCCCATGTTGTTTGTGGTGACATATACCACGTGGGGAAAAGGGAGGGCTGTGCCTCGCATGTTTTCTCCCACAGGGTTGGGGACTTATCCCCAAGGAAAAGTCAAAGGCCGTGTTTCACCTTTGAGAGGGGTTGGTTACACTGGATGTACATGTATTGATCTTGTTTTGTAGCAAATACCATAAATCTGGATGGTATCTGATTTTGTGGTTTCTTGGCGGCTTAGGTTCCTGGTCCCCCTCCAGGGCGTTTCTTGCCCTTGGGTGCACCATTTTTCGCACCTCTTGATGTGACGCTCGCCCAGGTTGTAATAGATTTATTAAAATCGCACATCTCTCCTATGTGATTATCAAAAATTGCTGTTCAAATTGAATCATAGTAACTAAAGTGATTGTTATGGGAAGAAAAGCCAAAATTTGTTCTGATTTCTTTCACAAAATCAGAGTGGGAAATGACGTCATTGTTGAGCTTTGGGTATTGGTCGCCTAAATAAATATTTTTGTTAGTATTCAAATCATTTTTTGTTTTTAAATTTTGAGCATTCAAATTCGTTTGATCTTCGCTCTTTGACTGGAATATAAGCATCAATTTGGTCAGCTTCTTTTATATTGCTTTGCTTTAGTGAGAAATTGAAAAAGTTTCTCCTCATAAAGAGAAACCCATCCTGTAGGCCAGTAGTCATTTCTCTGTGTGATATTTTCCCAAGCGTCTCTTTGGTCAATGTCCCATTCTTCCTTACTATATTTTGCTTCGGTCATATAAAAAAGTATTGCCTTTTTTGATCTCTTCACTTTATGATGTTGGCTATATTGCTCTTTGACATCTGTTTCAATTATTTAAGGAATATATAATAAATCAAGTAAGGGCTTGAGTTGGCCTGGTGTTTTGAGATTTATAGGACCTTCTTCTTTAGGACACGAAAAGCTCTTCTTGGTAAAATTACTTCCCACAGTTTTTGCATCTTGGCCATTCCAGTGTATGTATGACAAAAGATAAGGGTCTGGGGTACCTACTGAGGATTGATAACTCTTATCGTCCAAGGTTGAGGCTATATCCTCATGGTGCAACTCAGAAGCAACCTGGAAGAGAGAACCATTTTGTTGGGCCACCAGGGAGGAATCATTGGTGGCATGATCATCTAAAGGCAGGACTTCGAAGTTAGCAGCCTTGGATGAGATGTTTTCCATTAAAGTTAAGTAAAAGAAAATAAGAGATTTGATAAGAAGTGTTTTATTTTGAATAAACAAGCACTATTTATAGTGCTTCAAAATGTAAGGATAGGAATAGGGATTTTAAGGGTAGTGTCATGGGACCTGTAGGAAAGTCCTGATACTAGGATAGGTGGAATTAGATAAAGTTTGGATAGAGATTAGATAATAAAATAGGAAAGGTAAATTTTCTCTGAATTCAGCATAATTCAGGAAAAGCCCCAAATTTGGTATTCCAGTCAAAAACTTAAAATTGAACTCCATTTTCAAAATTATTGGGCCATCCGCAAATTATGTCCTTTGTATGATTGTATCGATTTTCCCCCTGGACAAGGCTTTCACCTAATGAAGGGAGAATACCAACAAGGTGAAATTGGGATAAGATATCTGAAACAGAATTATGGTTAGATTTAGGCTTTAGGCAAATCTAATTGGGTTTGAAGTGCAATACTATTAGAAACATAAGCATTCTTAAGCCCTTTTTTTAGTACTAGATGGTCATTCTTAAGCCCTTTAAGCATTCTGGATAGTCAGATGTTAGTGATTTGCACTGATGGAAATACAGGAATTTCACTATCTCAAAGACCAATGAGGTCGCCCTTTAAGTTTTTTACAAGAAATCATGGGATACAAAAGTTTCTATATCAATACAAAATCAGGTATATAAGGTGTTGGTGTCAGGCGAACAGCAAGTAAGAATTAGACTGGCCTGCCAGCCCAGATGCCAGAGCACCCAAATGGCAAACCAGAATGCCAGAGGCACTGCTGCTAGTATGACGAATATGTAACTGGAAGGGAGCTTAATTTTTGACATATAAAAATGGGATTTTGGGGGATATTGTTTTTATTGGAAAATTTAAGGAAGGAGAATTGACCAAAAATTTCCTCAGTGTGATGCACCTGATTAAATAGTCATCAATTTTGAGGGAAAACAAGCTGGGATTGGATCCCAAAATTTGACCTAAGAGGTGAATTATTCAGGAATGGGCAGGTTAGTTCCCTGGGAACTGAAATCACAAAATTTGGCAGCAGACCGAGTCACTGTCAGTTTGACCTCAAACATCCAAACTAACGCTCAGTTACGTTTCCAATTGTTGGCTTGATGGCATTTGGGCCAACAGGCGGTGGGAATCCCCCAAGACCACCCCACATATAGGTGGACCCATTTGGTTGGGAACAGATTTGGGACGCCCAACCTGCCCATGCTCAGTCACTGGGCTATTTGTTCAGTTAGTGGCATTGCATCAGGCGCAATGCCCAATTTGCTGGCATGAAGCTTCAAAACCTTGTTGATGGTGTCTGATGCTATTACCTGCCCATTGGGGGTGCTGCCCAGCGGATTTGAGAGGGGGGAGATTTTTTTGATTGTTATGTTAACTAAATCACAACTGTTGAGCATTCCGCCTGATAGATTGGTCTTCATAACTTTTTGACCATTTGAAATCTGAGCATTGGCTAATTGCCACTCAAATTAGTTGTGATAAAATTTATTTTGGCGATCTCAACGCAGATTTCACTGATTCCTAATAGCAGTTCTGCCAAGGAGAGTGTGGGTACTGGTAGCAGGATCTGAAGCGGAAGGGCTGTTACCCAGCGCTCATCTACCATGTGAGCGAGATCTCCCTGAGTAATGAGGGTTATGATCATCCTCTTTTGTACCTTCTTGCTTGGAAATGGAAAAATGGCCCAATCGACACCCAGAGGACGTTCCCCAGGACTTATAGTTGGTCAGAAGTTTGTTTTCATGTTCTAGCTTCTCCACTATTTAATGTCAAGGTTCATGTAGTATAAAAAATTTAAAATAAAAACCTTTTCTCTACTTAATCCAAGTGATAACAACTTAGTATGATATAAAAAGGACTGAAAATATCTAAAAGCTTTACTTTTAACAATTGAACTAGAGAAATAAGACTTAATAAGACATTCATAATTTAGACTCAGTAAGCTCATTTAGGTTCACGTGATCATCTTGATAGTGGTCTGAATTAGGTCTTGAGGAGATAATAAAAAGTAAAAAAGTTACTGGATATGAGTTTAACTAAAAATACTCAACTTAATGGAGAGAAAAGACTCATCATAATATGATAAAATTTTTATTACTCTAAAATAAAATAAGGAATGGAGTACTCATAAGCTTTCACTACTAGAAAATTGTACCTCAGTTCCAAATCTGATACATAGTATATAATTGGATGTTAATCTTAGCATCCCTCTCTATCATTTGAGAGAGATAAATCAATTTATAAAAGGGAATTATTAGCAAAATTAAAAGACTAAAATAGTCTTAAAGCTCATTCTAAATTATATCTCCTTTACAGTATGAAAGGTTTAGTGAAAACATTTTATTGTGGCATATTAGTACCCAAAAAATGGTCAAATTATTTAAATTGGAATTAGTGCTTATATTTATAACTTGTAAAGTTACAAATTAAAATTATAGTGTGGCTCAGTTTACAAATCCTTAAAAAAGATCTATAAGATTTTCTTTAATTTTTGTTATTGCCAATCAATGTCAATTTTGCTATGTATAAAAAAACCATAAGACATTTAAAAAATTATTTAAAGACTTCTATATAAATGCTATCAATGCTTTGCAAACCAAAGTGGGCTTTTAACACTTTCCTGGAATAGTCTTACTTTTTTGTCTTTGGTATATGTTCTTCAAACAAGTAGCACATAATCTTTATTTTCTGATGCCTTCCTACTCTAAGGATATTTCCTAAAATATTTAATTCCTAATACCCTCTTCTATGTTTATCTAGTTTTTGTTTTAGAAACCCTCTCAGGATACAATGCTGAACCTTTATATTCCCATATATAAGCGGTCATTATTCCCACTAACTTATAACATAATTATATTTTTACTTTAAGCTCATCAGCTAGTCCCTTGAAATAGATTAAACCATTGTAATACAAATGTAACTCTTTCCAATTTTATCTGGTTTTTCTTTTACCCAGCATAGCGAGCCTTGTATTTGTGGTTAATAAGTTGTCTCAATTTTAGGTATACCTTGCCATAACTAATTGTTAATTATCTTCCCTGATGATAAACCTGCCTGATATGCCCTTCATGTCTCTCTTGATTGTGTGCTCCGTCCATTGTCATGGTATTTAAGTCAACCTAATGGAGACTGCCAACCTCGATGTGCCCACTGAAGCTTTCATTTAAAAAGGTGCAATGATACAGATATTATTTTTATCTAACTGAGGTAAGCTGACCTGGGGACAGACATTACTGAATATATGTGAAACTAAGAGAATAACTTAAAAATATAAAAATTGGGCACCCCAGGGTATTCAGGTTACCCCTGTTGCCAGCGGGACTGCCAGGTATGGGGGGTTGGTGCATTACTCTGAGGGGGTTTCCCCTGCTATGGAGCAGGTGTGAAGGAAAGGGTCTGTGTGGAGGAACCAGAGTGGGAACCATGATTCTATGAGCGCTTTTTGTCTTGGTCTCATATATCCATAGAGCCATGCTTGGAAGTGCTCTAGTAAGTGGACATGGAATCTGTTAATAATCCCATGAATGGTTGGGACCGTACCCTTGAACGCATCTAATGCAATCGTATGTATTGTCCACATTGCAATGGGTATTATTAGGGAGCGGAGTGTAGATGGGATTGGTGACTCAATCTGGAGCGCGAAGTTACTCTTTGATATCGAGAATTCCTGTTCGTTTTGAATCTTGAGCAGGCGTGCGACTTCCTGCCATATAGCTTTGGTTGGGGGGCATGTTTCTAGGCGGTGATGTAGGGATCCCTCCCCTCCACATACTGCACATGTTTTGTGGAGGGAGTTGGAGCGGTCTGCCGTCCTATAGGTCCTTCTCAAACAGCGCCAGGCTTTTGCTCTTATCCTTAATTGTAGGAGTGGGTGGTGTGTCATTTTCCACATTGCTTTCTGTGTGGTTAAATCATAGGGAATGTCCAGCATATCTAGGTATTCTATCCTAGCTATGCTTGGGGTTGTTGCGAGCATATCCTTCTGTGGTTTTCTGGGTTTCTTAATTTGAATTGGAGGCTGGGTCGTCCCCTTCCCTGCATAGTACCCATGTTCTCTATGGTCCATCCCATACAGCGGATAGTTCGGAGGATATGTTTGAAATGAGGGGAGGTTCCATGTGGACCCGTTGCAGTAGGGTGCTTGGCAAGGTATGAAAGTAGTCTGGGTGGACTATGTGGGTTGGTTAATGTGAGCGCCTGTGCAAAGTTAGTCCTTGCTGCTCTGGACCAATGTTGTTGCGGGAGGTCTGGAGCAAGAATTTCCTTTATCCAGGTACCTAGGATGTGATTGGCATGGCTCTTAAAATCTATTAGTCCCATGCCTCCGCTTGAGCGTGGGCCAAATAGTGTTTCCATCCGTATAGGAGGGTGAGAGCCAGGCCACAGCCAGCCCTGGATAAGCGCGCGAATTGAGGTTATAAAGGTAGGTGAGAAGGCTATCGCATGGGCCTGGTACCACAGTATTGGGAGGATGAGCGAGTTAGCAAATGTAACTCGTCCTGTTAGTCCTGGGGTTCTTCCCTTGAGGGAGGCGACGCGTTTGGATACCCGTTGTAACAGGTTACTTTCCATTGTCTCATTAGCATATCCCCCTGATTCTAGCCAGATTCCAAGGTGTCAGACAGGAGTGGTGGTGGGAGGTGTTGCAAAGGGTAATATATTTGGGTTTTTTCTTCGAGTGTTGGTGTGAGGTTCTGATGTTGTGGCCCAATTGTTTGTGTATTTGCCTAAGAGGATGATTTCTGTCTTTCTTTTGTTGAGTGATGCATTGCTCACCTTGGAGAATTCCTCTAGAGTGTGTTCCAGCTGTCGGGCATCTTCATTGTTTGCTATACCTGCTACGCAGTCATCTGCAAAGGCCAGTATCTTGACTGTTGGTTGTCCTTGTGCGGTTATCCCCATGAGAAGTGAGTCAGTTACTCAGAGGAGTGGGTCAAAGCTGAAGTTGTATAGCAGTGGGCTGAGGGGGTCCCCTTGTTTGAGCCCTCTGTGTGGTTTAATCTTGTTTGTTAGGAATCCAGGGCCGCATACAGCTATGGTTGCAGATTCTGTTAGGAACATCGCCCATTTTATGAATCTTGGTGGGAGTTTGAAGGCATGTAGACATTCTTTTAGGTATGGCCAGCTAACACGGTCATACGCCCTCTCCTGATCCAAGAAGACAAAGGCACCAGTTGCTTTGGATTGGCAAATATTTGCAACAGGGTGAATGTTGTTCCATATTGAACGCTCTGGTATAAACCCAAACTGGTTGGGTGATAGGACGTCAGATGCAATTGCGCCTAATCTAGCTGCTAGAATTTTTGTTAGAATTTTTGTGTCAGTGTTGGAGAGTGCAATTGGGCGCCAGTTGGCCAGGTCCAACTTGTCACCCTTTTTATACAAGATTATAACGTAGGATTCATGGCCTCCTGGTAATAGGCGTGTTTCCAACAAACTCTGGTTCATTGACGCCAATAGGAGGGGGGATTTGTTGAAAATATTTTTTGTAAAATTCGTAGGGTATCCCATCAGGCCCTGGGCATTTCCTACGTGGTGCACCGCGAATTGTTTCCCAAAGCTCCTCCCGTGTGATAAGGGATATTATATTGTAATTTGGTGGTGTACTTTGTATCTTGGCAGTTTAAATAAATTCTTTAATTTTTTGTGGATCTGTTGGCATATTGCGATATAATTCAGTGTAATAGCAGTATACTTCTGCCTTGACCTCCTCAGGGTCAGTTGCCACAGTGCCGTTGGTCTTGCGGACCTGTGTGCATGTGGGCTGGTTTCCGCAGGAGTGGAATTGGCAGAAAAAGTATGTTGAACAGGTTTCACCTTCCTTTATGAACTTACCTTTGTTCAATACTTTGATTCTGTGTTGGTGTTCAAAGATGAGATTACTAAGTCAGGCTGAAATTTCTGCCCATTTGCGTCCCCAATCAGGGCTATAGCCAGATCTCATACTATTTATTTCCAGGTGGTCTAGTTCTGCCAAGGTACTCTTGATTGTGGCTGTGTCCGCGGTGTACTTGCGTGACGCAATATGTCAGGTTTTGTTGATTAAATCTTTTTTGAAATTTTCCCATGTTCCAATGGGATCCAAAGTGAATGGGGCTGTGAATTCTGGGTTTGTAGCCTTGTTTTCAACCCAGTCAGATATCTCAGGCAATCTTATATTTTCTAGGTGAAGCTTTCTCCAAGGCGACACCTGTGTGTGGAATTGGGTTGGCGCTAACTGCACCGTAACTAATTGGTGATCATAAAAATTGATCTTTTTTGTTGTAAATTTAGAGATTCTTGAGTGGTGGGATTGTGGGATGAGGATGTGGTCAATACGACTCATTGATATGAGCAGTCCCTCACATATGTTGGGTCTTGTCATATGGGGAAGTATTGGTGAATTGGGAGGAAGAGCATCCTGTAAGCCAAGAGATGCCTTCATTGTGCGATATTCAATGTGTCCAGGTGGGTATCCCCTGGGATTAGGCCATCGATCTGTATTGGGGTTATCCCAGCAGCTGAATCGCCTAACATGATGATATCTGGTGGGAGGGTGAGGGTAGAAATTTTTTTCAAAATTTTTTCTCTTGGTTGCAGTGCACGGTGCGTAGATACATGCTAACGAATTTATTTCATCTTGGCATGTGATTGTTGCTACCAGGACTTGACCGTGCAAGTGTGATGATGAATTTGTAATTAGAAATTTTTTGTTGTTTTGGACTATCACCCCACAGTGAGATGTCCATACTGATTGTGATGGTGCGACCCTGGTTGACCAGGATTCTTCTTTCCCTTGTAGGCAGTGGGTTTTTTGGATGGCCAAGATGTCTACAAGAGGTTTTCGCAGGAATGCCAGCTTTTTGGCTTGGGACGTATGAGCCCTGGCTCCTGCAATATTTAACATCCCTATTGATACTGAGGTGCCCGTGGCGCCTCAGGAGCGGTTGGGAGGACCCTCTGGTCCTATCCCATCGCAGCTCATTTTGGCCATGCTCCGCATCTGTACTCCAACTCTTTCACTGCCATTGTTGGTTCCCTTGATCTGACCCAATGATTCAAGGGAATTGCGGTTTTTTGCAATTGCATCAACTTTTCCTGCACAGGTCTCATGTTGATTTGATGCGGGTTGTTGATTGGATTTTATATTTTTGAGGTTCAACTTTGTTGCATTGTGCACCGCATTTTCACCCAAATTGCGGTTGCATTGTTCCTCAGTATGTGCATGACTGATGACGCTTTGTGGCTCAGTCTGGTTACTGTGAAAATTTTCAACCTGGGCATATTGTTCTGATTGGTTGGTTCAGTGAATACCTGAAATGTCCTCCTGAATTTGTCCATGGTTAATGGCAGATTCCGCGTGTGCTGCCGCTTCAGCCTCTGCTCTCTTGCGGGCTTTTTGTGCTGTTTTACGCTGTTTACTTGTAACTGGGTCCACGATCAAGTATAGTCCATCTTCACCCCAGCGGGTAGGTGGTGACCATCAGTCATTTTGGCGAAGTTTTCATTATCTTCGTCCATAACTTCTTCACAAAAATCATTTTCCATTAAGCCCTCTTTTACAGGGCATGCATGTTCCTTGTGGCCCAGTGAGCCACAGTGGTTGCAAATGGGTGGTGCGCGTTCCAGTGTAACTTGGAATGCAGCTGACTGGCCCCCATCTGCAAAGTGAAATTCTGCTGCGCAGGGAATTCTAGATAAATTCTATTCCACTTCCAGGAAGGGGTTGATTACAGCAATATCTTTGCCCGTGCACAGGTCAGGCATTAAGCAAAATCGCTGTAATTCAAGTTGTTGGATTTCTCCGTAGGCCACAAGACCTTTGCAGAGCTCCTCCTCGATTACCTTATGATGAAGGTTGGTGGGGAGTGAGTCAAAGGATATGAACAAAGTTTTTGCTTTGTTCCATCTGGTGCGCGCAGTGCGCACAATTTTTGTCCTCAGAGAGGGCAATTTCCACGCAGATTTTTGCTGCAGCATTGGCTTCATTGGCTGTTTCAAAACCAATATCGATCCAGCTGCATCCCATGTTGTTGGTGGCTACGTACACCGCGTGAGAGAAAAGTGAGGGCTGTGCCTCACATGTTTTCTCCCACAGGGTTGGTGACTCATCCCCAAGGAAGAGTCTAATCCTATGTTCCACCTTTGACAAAGGTTGGTTGAATTGAATGTACATGTATTGCGCATGCTTTACAGTAGATACCATAAACCCAGATGGTGTCTGAGTTTGCAATTTCTTTGCAGATTAGGTTCCTGGTCCCCCTTTAGGGCGTTTCTTGCCCTTAGTTGCACCGTTAAGTGCACCGCTTGCCGCGATGCTTGCCCATGTTGTATTATCTTTGTTATTAAAGTCACCCATCTTTCCTGTGTGTGATTATCCAAATTTGCTGTTTGAATCAAATCATAGTAACTAAAGTGATTGTTACAAGAAAGAAAAACCTATGATACAGATATTATGCTACCATAGTTTTTTATTTTCATAAATATTTAAAATTTACAAAAAAATAATATTGGCATTTAATTTTTTGTAATATATATGGTCAAAACTCAAATATATGGCTTAAATAAGAAATTCTTCAATAATTCTGGAAAAGCATGACTTAATTTTGTGCAATATAGCTTATACTAATTGTATAGATCAAGAAAATAATTATTAGGCTCATAGGTAAAGTTATTAAATTTTTCTTACCTGATTACAGTTAGGGTTTTACAAATTATTGAAAGTTTTTTTCTCCTTCATGTGGATAGTCATCCTCTGGTATATTTAGTATAAGAGTTTTCTCCTTAAATAGTGTTGATAGACCTTGGTTATCTCTGATAATATTACCCTACCTCTGGGATTTATACTATCATAAAATCCTGGATAAATTCTTGACTTGTTTTTCTAAATTGTGTTATTCAATCTTTTGGTTGTTTTGCCAGATTAATTAAGATCTATGATTACGTCAGGTTTACTAATTATTTTAAAAGCATTTGAGAAGAATTTCTGTTAGTCATAACTTAAATAGTTCCATCTGGGTATTAAATATATGAGAACTTATTTTATCATATTCCAAATATGATTTATTACAGCTCTTTTTAAAAAAAGAGAACCTTCTATTTCTAGTGTTAAGACTATACAAAAAAAATTAAGAATAACTTTATGTTTAAACATATTGCACTAGACTAAAATGTAGTAGCCTCAAGTGAATCTTCATATTGACCCTATATTTTTGTTCTAGTTACTTCAAAAATATATTATCTTTAACTTTTCTCTCTCATTGCAATCACTTTTGCAACTTGTTCAATTCAAGTCTTATTCTAGTTTGATAATCTCACAAATGAGATTAGTCTGCGCCCATGTCAGGGAGCAGTTGGGCAAGTAAGGTAAAATGAGCAGGTGGTAGGCCCGCGGCCTCAAACGTTCAAAAACGCCTTGGAGAAACTGGCAGAATAGAAAAGAATAAAAAAACTGGTGGTCACTATTTCCCCAGAAATCCTCACTTGGCAAGCGCGATGCAACCAGTACATCAACACGCCGCACTCCCAACCACTCTCATTGGTGGAATACGGAGTCTGTGTGTTTCTGGACATCCAACAAACAGCTCTATGGGAAAAATTTTGTGGGGATGTGCACACTTTTTTCCTGACCACGGTGTACATTGCACCTCACTCCATGTCACGCAGTTGGCTGGACCTCAGTTTCAAAAACAAGGAGGCAGCAGATGAGCTGCTGCGGTGCACGTAGTGATTGACCTCCCCAAAGGGCAACAGGTTGTCAAAACCAAATGCATCAGACGGACAAAATCCAACCAAATTTTCCTCATGTTTGACTTTTTGACTACTACGGTAAAACGTGTCATTTTGGAGCAGCACCCGGAAGATGGTCTCACCATTTATGGTGAAATACAATCTTTTGAGATGAAATGCTTTACGCTGATACCACACCTGTGCACCGGCAAAGCCATTGCAGTTCTGACCCCAACTGAGGAGATCGTAAAGGACCTAACCCAGATCCCACACTCCACATATATCAATATTGAAGGGCATACCACCCACCCTTTCCGGGTAACTGTGGACAGCGCGCCCCCCATCTGCACCCACTGTGACACGTTCAGCCATAAGGCGCATGCATGCCCCACCAAGGAGGGCATCACATTCCAAGAGCACCCCTCAGCGGCCATGGCCAGCAGAGAGTTTCACTACAAACCAACTGCAAGCACCAAAGAGGCTTTCCCGTGGGGAGCACAAGGCTGCTACCTACTGGTAAAACCTATTTCCCCCCAAGAGCGGAAGAAGGCCAAGCAGGCCCACAGGGCTGCGGCCAAGGAAGTGGCTAAGGTCACCACCACTATCCCACACTCCCAACGCCAGGAGGACATCAAAACCTTCGCGGCAGAAGCAACTTGGGAATCCATCAACCAATCAGATTAAGAACCCCATGCCAATTGGGCCACCCAATCTGAGAGTCCAATGGGTGACTCAATTTCACCTGATCTTTGCAACCAAGCTCTGGTCAAAACTGACTTGGTTTCCAACCTACCTGAAAAAAATTTTGACCTGATCAATGAAGCACTGAACTCATTCACACCGCAAAAAATTCATTTGACATCAGGGAAACAAAAAGTGAAGGCAAAAGCCAATGCAAACCTTTCTGCTAAAATCAACAAAACTACCAATAGCATTGCTGCAAACACCTGCACTGCCGTGAAGGCCCATGGGGATCTAGAGGAGGCTAGTGGGCCCAGGTGCCCACCCCCTCACACCTAAGGTGTGATGGGGGAAACCTTCACTTTAGGGATGTTGAATATCGCTGGACTCAAGGCCTCGCCATCCCAGGCTAAAAAACTGAGTTTTTTACAAAAAAATTTACCTGTGGATATCCTGGCCATCCAGGAGTCCCACTGTCCATGATGTTCCAAGGATGCTTGGAAAACCATGTTCCTCCCATCCCTATCCTTTTGGTCAGAGCACTGTGAGGTGCTAGTTCAGAAAAATAATTTTTTTCAAATTTTTATCATCAGAATCCTTCCTCAATAGCTGAGTCCTTGTTGTCACTTTCTCGTGGGCTGACATGGCACATGCTATCATTAACATCTACACCCCCAACCTGTGAATGAGAATGTTGGGAATTTTTCTCATTGGTCAAATCCTCCCATTACCCCCAGACCCTTTCGTAGTCAGCAATATGAACTGTTAGCTAAACACACCAATGGACCGGTGGCCTTCCTCCTCCCACGCCCCCCAGGGTCATGTAGAACTTTGCGTTCTAAAGGCCACCCTTGGGTTAATGGATGCGCTGCTATGGCGAGCCCCGCTGCTTGAAAACATGACGTGACTCCATGTCCACAACGGCCAATTAAGGTCCATGACCCGCATAGACTTTTACTTACGCCAGCGAAATTCTAACCCCACATTTCCAACTTCAAAACAACAAAAATTGAATTCTCCAACCACCAGCTGGTCCCGATAACCTACCACCTACCTGTCACAGTGGCTAAGGCCCCACATTGGTGCAAACTCCGCTCTCCCAAACTTGCGTCGCCAGGATTTTCCACTTGGGTGGAATCAGCAACTTTGGCAATAGAGTTTGTTACACCATTTTGCGCAGACCCCATCTCCACATGGGCAGCCTTCAAAGAGGATACCATACGCCACTCTCGCCACCTCTCCTTCTGACGCTCACAAGCCACATCAGCCGTCATCTCACGTGCTCTGGCAGAGTTGGCACACCTGGAGTCCAACATCCCAGCCACAGGATACAGCCCGGCATGGGGCTGGAAGTGGGTGGAGGCAGTCACCCACCTCAACGCGCTCGAAAGGCAACACAAACATTGGGTTTGTGTTCAGTACAGGGCCAAACGCATTACAGAGGGTGACAAGTGCACCGCATATTTTTTTTAATAAATCTTGCACCATGCCAGAGCGTGGCCTACACACAGGTGTGAAGATTGGATGATTCCATTGCGGATATGCCAGCGAAGTGGCAATTAAAACACAAAAGTATCACTCCAAGTTATACTGATCTGATCCAATTCAGCTGGCCAAAGTGGCGGAATTTCTTGACTGAACCCACATCTGCACCATTTCCCAATACCCGGAAATAATAAATTTGATTAGTCCAAACAAATTATGGACAGCCATCCGCAGTGCACCAAACTGGAAATGCTCAGGCTCAGATGGCATTCCATATGAATTCTATAAAAAGTACTTCAAATATAAATCCCCACTGCTGCTTGCCTCACTTAACCAGAGCCTTCTGGAAACGCGCCTCCTACCAGGAGGACAAGAGACCTTCACCATCACACTCTTCAAGAAAGGGAACAAGCTAGACTTAGCCAACTAGCGCCCCATTTCTTTAACTAACATGGATACAAAAATTTTAACAAAAATCATGGGTAACCGTTTAGGGATTGTAGCATCTGCCACCATATCCCCAGAACAAATCTGGTTTCATACCCAGAAGATCGATTTGGGACAACGTGCACTCGGTGGCCAACGCGTGCCAGTCCACAGCCTATGGGGCACTGGCATTCTTGGACCAACAGAAGGCCTATGATAGAGTAAACTGGGAATACCTCAGGGCCTGCCTCCATCAATTCAGCTTACCCCTCGCTTCATCAACTGGGTGATGCTGCTCACGGAATCTGCAACAATGGCAGTACGTGGCCCTGGCTTCCTAACGGAAGTAGTCCGCTCTCAAAGGGGCTTGCGACAAGGGGACCCCCTTAGCCCACTCTTATACAACTTCAGCCTTGACCCACTACTTTAAAACGTGAATGCCCAACTCACTGGGGTCCATGTGCCAGGCCAAGCCCCAGTCAAGATGATGGCATTTGCAGACGACTGTGTGGTTGGGGTGTCTAATAATAAAGATGCACTTGCACTTGAAGCTCTCATCCAGGAGTATTCCCGGGTAAGTAACGCTGCACTGAACGCTTCCAAAACCGAAATCATCCTCCTTGGTCAGTATCAAACCTGCTGGCCCCAGCAACCAGTGCCCAGCCCAGCCCATCTGCTCACAAACGTGCTCGCCCCTCCCAGCTCAGACCACACCGCCCACCGGTGCTCCCTTGTGCCACGCCCACCCTAGGGCCGGGGCCATCTGGGGTTTGGGGGGGAGGGGGGGAGCATCAGCAGTAATGGAGAGCTATTTAAAATTTACAAACGATCCCTCCCCGGCCCCCCCTACTTCCCATCAGGGTTGTTTTAGCCAACTCTAGCTCCTCCCCAAAGTCTGGTTTAAACCCCCGCCCTCCTTCTCCCCCAAACTTTTTTAAACCCGGCCCCGGATGGCTTTGGGCAGGCCGCCCCCACCAGTAGGCTAGAGGTCATGTTTGG